>PITA01030298.1:0-16702 GCA_004023965.1 Spilogale gracilis | reverse complement strand
CTCGGTGGGAAGCCTGCTTCTCCCTCTTTCACTCCCCCTGCTTGTGTTCCCTCTCTGGCTGTGTTTCTCTCTGTCAAATAAATAAATAAAATCTTTTTTAAAAAATGAAAATTGCTCTGTGAAATTGCAGGACAAGTAAAATTAAAGGTTTTCCAAAAATGAAGACTTTACATGAAGCAACTCTATCCCTTTTTATGTCTGAATGTATTTTATTGTCTTAATCCTAAATATTTTGGTACCTTTTAAAAAAATACAAAAAAATTTTTAAGTAGGTTGAAAATCTCTACTATTTATGAGATTTTTGGTAAAATCAGAACATTTGACCAAGTTCTTTTAGTAACTTCATAGTTTAGGAAATAATTTTGTCTTCAAAGAACTATTGAGATTCCAGGAAATTCCAGGCAAGGTGCCAGGAGCTAGATGTTTATGAGAACCACTAGGTCCTGTCCCCTTAGAGCTTATGTCCTAGTAAATAAATACATGAGGTAATAATACACCGTAATGCTTTATAGGAGGGTGATAATTAGGGTGTTGCCAGGGCACTCAGGGCTGGAATAAGAAGCAATCAGGGAGGACCTCTCTGAGGTGGTGACATTGGGGCTGTGAATCAAAGGATGCAAATGAGCTGGTAACACTAAGTGGAAAGGAAGAGAATTCCAGGTAAAGGGAACAGTGAGTTGAGGGAATGAAAGAGACCAGTGTTGTTGGGACTGGAATTAGGAGATAAAGACAGTTAGAGAGCCCCTGGCCTGTTCTTGTGGAATCTTTTTGGCCATCATAAGAAATTTGGATTTTCGTCTAAGTGCAAAATAAAGTCATTGGAGGGTTTTGAGAAGGAAAGTGATTTGATCTGATCTACAGGATCCCATTCCCATTTTAAGACAGTACTTTGGATCCTTGAGGAAAATGGACTGGAGGGAGCAAGAGCTGGAATAGAAAGACCCGGGAGCTTATTGCGGCAGTCTAGGGAGAAAGAATAGTAGCTCAATGTGGTGAGTAATAGGAAGAGAAGTAGAAATCCTAGGGTGAGTTTCCAGGTACAATTAACAGGACTAGGATATGGACTGAAAAGCTTGCAGAGCAGAATTTACGGTGGCTTGCAGGTTTTTGGCTTGAGTGATAATGGATAGTGGTGTTATGTACTACGGTGGGAAGTCTGATTCAGAAACAGACTTAGGGACGGAGAAGAGGAGGAGGACGGGCAGAAGGAAGAGGAAGAAGGGATCAAGAACTTTGTTTCTGAGACCTGGTTGAGACTCCTATTTAACATCCAAGTTAAGATGTTAAATAGGCAGCTGTAAGTTCAGAGGAGTATGTGTTTGAAATATAAATACAGAGACCGTCAGTATGTGGATTTAAAGCCAAAGTTCAGGATGAGTTCATCAAGGTATAGTGGGTAGATAGACAAGGAGATCTAAAGTACTTCAAAAAGTGATGGCGGGCAGAGAGAGCTCCAGAAAGGGTACAACCTGGAAGATAGAAAACCCTGAGGGTGCATGGTGTTTGGAAACAAGAGGGAGCAAGTGATCAACACCACTCCTGAGAATTCAAGCTAGATGAAGTCAAAGAAATAGACACTGAATTTGGTAACCAACACAAGAACCATTTTGGGAGAAAGTGAAGTTAGGCAAAGAATACAAGAGAGATCAAGATAAAGTGTAGCCTGCCTAGCAAGGTATATGAGGATTCTGAGTGAAAAAAGAGGGAAATGAGATGTGGCTGGAGGGGGAATATGAGATCACAGAAGGTTGCAGTTTTTCTTCATTTTTAACAAGAGAGTCAATACAGAACTGGTTAAATAAGTTATGATATGTGTATACAATAGAATGTTACAGCTGTAAAACAGAATGAGGAAGCTCTATATGAACAAAGGTGGAATGACCTCCAGCATGTGCTGGGAAGTGAAAAAGGTAAATGCAGAAAAATATATGTGACATGCTTTGTTTTTAAAAGGGGAGACAATATACATATTTGTATATAACTATACATATGCATGAAGTATTTTAACTAGGATACACCAGCACGTACAAATGCTGATCATCTATAGGGAAGAGAAGGAGGTAATTTGATGCACTGGGAAAGGGAGACTCTACTCTATATGCCTTTCAATACCTTCCAAAATCTGAGTGATGTAAATGCATCAGTTCACTGAAACCAACTCTTTTAGGGTTCCTAGACCCAACTCCAACACTGAGGGTATTCCCCCTCCCCGACAACACTAAGCAGTTCTCTGCTGGTGTCTAAGAACTGAACTATATTCTTACACTACCTACCTGGAAATAAGGAAATGGCTTTAGATTCTACAGGTTAAGGGTTCTGCCACAACCTCTCACTTCAGACAACAGCCTCGAGCCCCAGGCTGTGACCTTTGTTGCTGAGACTCTAGCAACCTCCTCCTTAAGTTCTTAAATCCACTAGAGTGGCTTACAGGATTCAGGGAAACACTTGTGTTGACCAGTTTAGTACAGGACATGGTAAAGGATACAGATTAATAATCAGATGAAAGATGCACAGGGTGAGGACTGTGGAAAAGGCACGGAACTTCCCAGTCCCTCCAGGAGTGCCAGTCTCCTCATTCTGCATGTGTTCACCAACACAGAAGTTCTCAGAACCCAACTTTTTTGGGTTCTGATGGAGGCTCCATTGTATAGTCATGATTGGTTAAATCATTGGCCATTGGATGGTTCGACGGGTGGGGAGTGGGGAGGTGGGACTGAATTTCCTACCCTCTAATCCCATGGTTGGTCCTCCAGACACCCAGCTCCTGCCCTTGGGTGGGGTCCAAAACTCATTTCATTAACATAATGAAAAGATCCTTATCACAGGACTTCCACTGGTTTTAGGAGCTGTGAACTAGGAATGGTGGAGGGAGACCAAATACATATGAGAAATATATTTTGGTCACCTGAAGACCAAACATATATTTCCTATAAATCACAATATCACATCACTTTTCCAAAAATTAAATAAAGAGCTTCTCCTGAGGCATGTTTGAGTGATCAAGCAGAGAAAGGGAAACTGATGGTGCAGGAGAGAGAGATGGTAACTAAGGAGTGGTGTGCGGAAGAAGTGAAAGATGGGCAACAGAGCCCCAGGGGAGGAAGGCCACCGGTCTATAAGCAAAGGCACAATTTCCTTTATAACGGAAGGAAGCATTCAAGTTTGTAAATTTGATAGTGGGAAGAGGAGGATGGTTCACTCAGGTGGTACTTATTTTGGGAATGGGGAAAGGACATCGGCCAACTATATGGAGAAATGAGGGAGGTGGGAAAAGTGTAATGGTCTCATGTTGGGAGCCTCCCGGGTCTAGCAAGCTGACGGAGTCACAGTGGGGAAGATGTCAGTCTGAGCACAGCCCCTGCCTCACGGGAAAACTCACTGACTTCTGTAAATCTCAGTGAGAAGGTAGCAGTAGAGCACAGCTCCTGCCGCCGGAAAATGACCCCGCTAGGTCTGGCGTGGTCACAGCGAGCAAAGGGCAGTCTGAGCCTTGCTCCTGCCGATGGTGCGAAACTGGCATCTCTTTCCTTTTTACTAATTGGTCTTTATCCTAAAAGTAAAACACATGATTCTTGATAGGGCCTCAGGACGCTCCAAACCAAACCGAGAGTTCTTCACGGACACTACATAAAGACCATGCCTTTACCCTACTATAAAGACTTCAGATCAAATCACTAAAGAAGTTTTCTCCCAGCACTTTCTCCCTGAAGATATATGCAGGGTCATAAAATGGTTAAAGGCCCTTGAGCTAGGAATCAGTTTAGCCCAAGAAAAAGAGCTTTATCTAAAGATGAGACACAAACAATGACAGAACATAAATTACTACATATTAACTAATGATAAATGGTGGTTCCCTCCTGAGGCCTATATTCCATGAGTATCCTCGCTACACAAACACCCACATTCCCTTATATTGGTATCTGCAATGAGAATGGAGACTCAATAGTCAAAGAATAACAAGGTAGTTAGAAAACAGTGCCATTTGTATAAGCCCTTGCTAGAGCAGGAACCCCATGGTGCTTACAGACCCGGTTATAAAGAAAAGGCCTATGCAAACAACTTAAACTCTACCCCTACCAAATAAATAACACTTACCCCTATTATGGGTAAAGTGCCAGAGAGGATGACTCCTAGCTGGTTTACTAATAATCTAGCTTATATCTTAAAGTTTAACTCTATATGTAAGTTACTGACCTAAGTCTTTTTAATCTTGTTGATCAGTATACCTTACCACTAAAAGTCATCTGCTGTAAAAACATTCTACCTTCTGATGACATATAACTTGTTGCCTATAAATAAAGACACTGAAAGCCAGCAAGGCAGAGATGCCTGGCAGGTGATGGGAAAGGAATCTTCAGGGCTCTCTCATTTGCCGACACCATCCTTCCTTCAGAGACTCCTGGTTCAACCGGAGCTGGCCTCTGGCAATCTCAAGCGATGATCTGTCCTCCCTAGGCAAAGCAAGGTCATTTCTGGGTAAAACCTGAGGTGGTGGGGGCGAGTGTGCACAAGTTAAAAGAAAAAGTGGCAAGGCTATGTGTTTGCAATTTTCTAGTCTCACCAAACCAGTTAGGTGTATGTCCAGGGAAGGGAGGTGGTTGATGTGTTATCCTTCTAGTATGACTGAGGCCAAGCAGGGCAGAAGCTGATGTTTGCAAGAGATGATTCAGCAGCAGATCTCGGGATTTATCTGGATAAATTAGAGAGTGAAGACCAGTATAGGGGGATATGGATAGCTAAAAATAACAGATTGGAGGTTTCCATTGTGGAGCTGTATTGTTGCTGTGGGGGTTCAGAAGAACAGGGAGTGTGGTAGAAGGACAGGGAATGGTATCGAAGACTGAGATGTAGAACAAGTGGAAATTTAGGTCAGAGCACAACCAAGGGAAGAGGCACCTGAGGCAGAGGGAAGAAAATGGTGAAGACGGGAATACCTAAATACAGATAGGTTAGGTCTTGGAATGAGGCCTTATGATGAACAATGGCCTGGGTGAAGCTGGAGAGCAAGACAGTGAGCTGAGTGCTGTCCTTAATGAAGGTGGGGGCTAAGCACGGTGACGACTGAAGAGCTGAAGGGGGTGGTGAAAGTCATACCTGCATTTGCACTGCAGTCTGTTTTTTTTTTTTTTTAATTTTTAAAAAAGGTTTTATCCATTTATTTGAGAGAGTACATGTGCACAAAAGTTGGGGGTGGAGGTAGAGGGAGAGGGAGAAGCAGATTCCCCCTGTAAGCAGGGGGCCCGGCAGACATGGGACTTGATCCCAGGAAGGGGATCAAGCAGAAGGCAGATGCTTAACCGACTGAGCCCCAGGTGCCCCAGGCACTGTAGTTTTTAAAGAAGGAAAGAGAAATGGTTAAAAGTCACAGGGATGGTGCCTGGGTGACTCAGTTGGTTAAGCAACTGCCTTCAGCTTAGGTCATGGTCCCGGAGACCTGGGATCGAGCCCCACATCGGGCTCCCTGCTCAGCAGGAAGTCTGCTTCTCCCTCTCTCACTCCCCCTGCTTGTGTTCCCTCTCTGGCTATGTTTCTCTCCGTCAAATAAATAAAATCTTAAAAAAAAAAAAAAGTCACAGGGATGGAGTGGGAGAGGAAGGACCTACTAAGTGACATGCGAGCCTCCCCCCGAAGGGACTGCAGGAGCTATACTGTCCTCCCAGAAGCACCGAGAGAAGTTTGAGAGCACGGAAGCATTTGCCCAGTAGGCAGGTGTTCCGGGGGGCACAGTGATACGTAACTAATATATAGCTCTTACCTTCTTTGACCTCATTTCTTTCTCACCCAGCCAAATACCCACACCTTTGCACCTGGAGCTAGCTCTTATCTTTCGACCTGAATTTCTTGGCTCACTACAAATTCAGAAGGGTGCCAAGTGGAGGCCAGCCATGGCTCCCTCTTTGTTTCTGTGGGTTGGAGGACATTACCTAGCAACTCCAAGTTTTGTAGGTGTTAACATTAGTGGAGCCCCAGGGGAAAGAGATTCCACGCTGGCCACAGAAGGCGAGGATTATGCTAACGGATGGTAGCAAAGGTTGAATGCATCATTGCTCCCACATATGGACAGGTATAGAAAGCCTCCCCTGTGCACCCAGGCCTTTGCAAAACAGAAATCTAGGCCTCTGCCCTTGCCCAGAGATTGTTAAGGCACCTTCATATCGTAGGTCGAGTTGCCCACCAGTGGTGTAGGGGGCAAGCGGAATGGAAGTGGATATAGAATGGTGAAGGGGTAGAAGAGGTTATCCCAAACACTTCTTTCCTGATTTTGGAAACCAGAGAAAGGAAGAGAGAAGGAATAACCCCATCACTCATTATTGTTGTGGTGAATCCATAGCTTGTGAAGGTTCCGGGGCACGGGTATGTGGAGGTCCTTGTGGGAGGTCCTGGGTCTTTTGTACACATATCCCAGGAGCCTGAGGCACTGAAGAAGGTTATTTAAGGAGCCTTAAGCATCCGAGTCCTCGCCCTGGGAGCACTGTATTTTAGAGAGCTCGAGGGCTCAGTCACTCACAAACTGGGAGCCCTTACAGCTAACACTCCAAAACTCGGCAACTCTAATAAGATCCCAAAGAAACCTTAATACCAAGTCCTGGTTTGCTTTCTGATCCACTACATGGACTTGCATATATCCTCCACCTGAGTAAATGACCCCATTTACTTCCCCAGAGTTTCTAACCATAGCATCAACTGTAACCTCTAGTATGCAAGGAGTTAGTCTCTACCTGGACCATCTGGCTTTCTTCCCTTTCAAGGTTACAGGCTCATCTTTCACTGTGGCCAACTCGAGACAACTTTAAGCCCAAGCAGAACCAGATCAGAGAGTGTAGCTCATGGTTGGTGCTCACCAAGGGCTGTTTTCCTTCCTCCACAATTATAACCTTACTGGTCTTGGGTATTCTTATGAGCCCATAGTCTTGGCATTTCCCTCACTCCCTATTCTTTCTGACCCTCTTAATATTACTAATACAGTTTGCACAAGTGGTGGAAGTTTTCTTTCCTTCCTCTCTTAGCAATTAAACAGTTGTAGCTAGAGGGAGCAGAAAATTGAATTAATTATTTTCAGTAAATATAAAATGTAACAGCAAATTGAGGTGAGGTACTGACTCACAGCAACAAGTTAGAACTGAAAGTATGTAAGCAATTATGGAGGGGGAGCTTGGCTGGGTTGAGTTGGTGACAGAGCCTTGCTACCAGGGGAGATAGCACTGGCTCTGAGAGCTCCATCAGTCAGAACACACTGGAGGTGGGCAACGGGCATGTGATCGCACTTCTGCCATAGGTTCAAAAAGACTGGGAACATCCTTGGCCTTGGGATACTCAGACAAGAGGCTACGTCATGTTGTTTTGGTTTCTATGGGCACCTTTCTGTTCCCCTGATAATAGGACTTGGTACAACTGCCTACACAAAGGACTGGGTGGCAGCATCCCAGCTCATTGCTAGGGGTTAGTCATGTCAATTTCCCCACCCCTGGTGCAGAAGAATGCATGTTTCCCAGCAAGGGAGTGACATCATTGGCCTAAGGGATCGGTCATCTCGTAGGACACAGGAGGCCGTTCTCCTTTGTTCTATCACTTCCTGTAGGCAAGATGTAACTTTTAAAAAAAAAAGATTTTATTTATTTATTTGACAGAGAGAAACACAGCTAGAGAGGGAACACAAGCAGGGGGAGTGAGAGAGGGAGAAGCAGGCTTCCCACCGAGCAGGGAGCCCAATGTGGGGCTCAATCCCGGGTCTCCGGGATCATGACCTGAGCCGAACGAAGGAAGTCACTTAACCAACTGAGCCACCCAGGTGCCCCAAGATGTAACTTTTTAAAAATTCCATTTAAACATTAAAAAAAGAAAAGAATCTAATATAGCAGGAGCACCTAGGTGGCTCTGTCAGATCTCTGGGTCCTGGGATCAAGCCCCATGTTGGGCTCCCCGCTCAGCGGGGAGTCTGCTTCTCTCTCTCTCCCTCTCCCTCTGTGCTCTCTCTCCTGTTCTCCTTTTCTCTCAAATAAATAAGTAAATAAATGAAAACTTAAAAAAATCAAATACGGCAAAATGTAGTGGGAGGAAATGGTGCCTTTTTGTCATCGCCAGGTACTTAGTCAGTTACTGCAATACCTACCTGGACACACATGTAGAGATGCTGGGCTGGTGGGCAACGTGGATGCCAGGGACAGCCCTCATCAGGGCCAAGGCTACCAGACTAGCCCCAGCCCGCGAAGGACTGCTCGGAGTAGGTGCCGCTAGAAAATCACCTCTTCTCCCTGAGGCTCTCCCCAGTGCATATAGAAACACTTATTACTCACTATTCATGTTCTTTTCTATAGGTTCATTCGCTGTGATTTGGTAAAACTGAAATGGCATTGAAGTGATCATGATTTTCATTGGGAGGATATGTGGATAGAAGGTATGTGTGTTGATTTGGGTTTGGAATATGCAGTAAACAGAACTTCTAACACAAGGACTCTAACTTAGGCCGTGGGAGCTAAAAACCATGTGATTCCCATTGCAATCGCCTGGAGCTCTACTGGCACATCTATAACCAGGCAGTGATAGCCCGGATTCCAGAATTAGCTCCTTAGATCACTACTCCAGTCTTCCCTCCAGAAATGCTAAAATTGTTTAACTGATAAGATCATAGGTCTCAGGTAGCAAAAAAAAAAAAAAAAAAGACACTTAGTTTACTCAATCTGTGACCAGTTTGAGTTTCTTCCTAAGAAAAATCAGACAAGGGGTGCCTGGGTGGCTCAGTCATTAAGCGCCTGCCTTCGGCTTAGGTCATGATTCTGGGGTCCCTGCTCAGCGGGAAGCCAGCTTCTCCCTCTCCCACTTGCCCTGCTTGTGTTCCCTCTCTCACTGGGTCTCTCTCTGTCAAATGAATAAAATATTAAAAGAAAAAAAAGGAAAGAAAGAAAGAAAAGAAAAACCAGGCTAGTCCCAGGACACTCCAGTGTAGCTTTCTGGTATTTGACAGGCCAGCAACCTGTTTTCTGGTCTCAAGAGTTAGAGGCATCAAATAAGAAAGCCTTAGAAGTAACTGAATATGAAAGATTACCATAAACAAACCAAGTTTCCCCAAGACTGAAAAAAAAAGGTACCACTTAATAATACATAATACAACTCCCACCCTTGGCAAAGCAATATTTTAAAACTAAAATTATATCATAATTAGCCTTTCAAAAATGTGAACACTTCAATATAGGAGTCCATTAATAATCTAACTGCTGCTACCACAGAGCTTATGCCTCCCACACATATGACTTAATTAAACTCAGAGCCTCTTTTCCCAACCAGCAGACGGTCATGAACAGGTGGCTCCAACTTGCAGATAAAGGAAGACTGCGCACACCCAGATGAAATGCTCTCAATGCCTTCCTTGGTCCTTCTTTAGGTGATTCTATGTCAAACACTGATTTGCTTCTACCTTATAGGATTTAAAGTTCAAACACTATCTAGGACAATTCTAATGAAAATTAAATGTAGGCTTACAAAATGATCTGTATCATCCCTCAGACAAAGATCTCAAAACATCCTTCCTCTCTTATAGAGAGAAGGTTAAGTAAGTGCTAAGAATAATTATACACTGGATAGTGTGACTTCAAGGACAGTGACAGACTTCAAGGACAGTGACAGAGGATCACAAATAAAAACAACAACTTCTAAGAATCATCTCTCTCATCTCTAAGGTCAGGCATCATAAGTTCATAAGCCTGGAGAAGCAGGCAGGTGGCCAGAATGAGTGAAGACGGCTGGGGGTACGGGGTGATGCAGAAGCAGGTAACTGCAGAATGAATGCCTCATCCTGAGGGACAGCCTCCACCTACCTCCTACAGATCCTTGTGTTGTCTTCATATGGGGCGTGGCGGCCAGGGCAACTGGCAATGATGCTTCAGGAGAAGGAGGGAATCCCAGTTCTTAGGTGAAATCTTTTAATACTTAAAAATTGTGACAGCTAATGAAAATTTTAAAAGCCAAACCAAACAATACATAGACTCAGGGCTACCTTTGCTGATCATCGTCGATGAAGACTTTGATCTGTTTTTCCTCCTGAGAAGGGAGATGTTTAAAGTGATTGGTCACACATGTTTTGGAGTAAATCTGTAATCTGAGAAGAAACTTTGAAGAAGGGAGGTGGTGTCCCACCAGTAAACAGGAGAGGAATGTGCCAGAAAGTGTTTACCCTCAAAGGTTGGAGCAGAGTGTCTATTACATTTAAAGAGGCAGATCAAACAATGTTCACAATAGCCAAACTATGGAAAGAACCTAGATGTCCATCAACAGATGAATGGATAAAGAAGACGTGGTACACACACACACACACACACACACACACACACACACACACACACAAATGGAATTCTATGCAGCCATCAGAAAGAATGGAAACCTGCCATTTTCAACAATGAGGATGGAACTGGAGGGGATTATATTGAAAGAAATAAGTCAATCATAGAAAGACAATTATCATATAATCTCTCTGATATGAGAAATTTGAGAGGCAGGGTGGGAGATTTGAGGGCTAGGGAGGGAAAAAATGAAACAAGATGGGACCAGGGAGGGAGACAAACCATAAGAGATTCTTAATCTCAGGTAACAAACTGAGGGTTTCTGGGGGGTGGGGGGGAGGGATGGGGTGGCTGGGTTATAGAAAAAATAAAAATTAATTAAAAAATAAAAAATAAATTTAGAAAAAGAGACAGATCATAGGGATGTCAGGAATGGCACAGCAACATAGAAAAGAAAGTGGAGATCCATTTCTGTGTTCTCATTGCATAGGTTTGACAGTATAACACCACAGGGGACACCGATGAATTTGAAGACAGAAGAGTCAACCCTAGGTGCTCTCATGCTTTCTTTCACGGGCTCATCTTGATGCCCTACAGCAAGCAAGAGTCTGAAACTCTAGGGATTCCTCTCAGCC
Organism: Spilogale gracilis; assembly: GCA_004023965.1. Lineage (NCBI taxonomy): Eukaryota > Metazoa > Chordata > Mammalia > Carnivora > Mephitidae > Spilogale > Spilogale gracilis. The sequence continues at coordinate 5,793 of PITA01030298.1, read as the reverse complement.
CAGACAGAGTTTCTGAGAGCTGACCCTCTCTTGCCCCCCAAAGAAGAGGCTTCAGGCACCAATGGATGGGAGTTGGACCATTCAGACCCCAGCTTTCTCTCCTTCAAGGAGGATCACCCCACACCAACAACAGTGCTGCCCAGAAGCATTAAGTCCCCAGTGCCCACACTGCTACCTGTGCCATAAAGCGCCCTTGACTGTCTCCCTTCATGTCTTCTCACCCCTCGCCCTTGCTGGTACTTCCTAGGACCATTTCCCATGCCACTTAAACTGGAATCCATGTCTCAGGTGCTGCTTGAATGGGAAGTCAAGCTAAGACTCTACACGACCCTGAGAACATCTCCTGTAGGTCTTGCTTGTCTTGGCTGACCTCAAATCTTGAAAGAGATTTTTTTTAAAGATTTTATTTATTTATTTGATAGAGAGAAACACAGCCAGAGAGGGAACACAAGCAGGGGGAGTGAGAGAGGGAGAAACAGGCTTCCCACCCAGCAGGGAGCCCAATGCAGAGCTGGATCCCGGGTCTCCGGGATTATGACCTGAGCCAAAGGCAGTCGCTCAAACAACTGAGCCACCCAGGCACCCCTTGAAAGAGATTTTTATAAGACTCAAGTAAGAAGTGCTCTGTTCTCTTATCTCCAAAACTGGGGTCATTTTATACAAGTTTCCCCTCCAAGCTCAAGATACTATGATGAGGAGCAAATAAGATAATGTTCACAAATGGGCTCTGTGTGTCAGAAAGTGTATACAAATGCCATTTTTATAACACTTCTCGTCGTGAAGATCCAGTAATGGTGTGTCTCCAGGAGCAAAGGTGGGAGGGATGGTGGGGAGAAGTGAGTAGGGTGAAGCGCTTTGCAGATTGCCTGGTAAGTCTCAGAACAACGTCTGGCTGCCTGTGGCAGCTTTGATTAGATGCCTTCAAATTTATGACACCGCAGCTAGGTCGATCAGTCCATCGAGGTGGCGCTGTGCAGACATGGACTATTTACAACACAGTTAATGTATTTGGAATCTGAATTATGGTTCCTAGGACTGAGGGGAAGATGAGAGTGGCCGGCAGAAGGCATAAAACCACAGCTTTGTGCAGAATTTCATCAGCATGAACTACAGGGCCTGATTCAAACAATGAAGTAGTTAGGGTCTGTGAGACTATTTATAGTAGAAAATTAACAGATCTTTTATACCTGATTGAAAGGTCTTTTAAAGAGAAAACGTATACTCACAGCACAATCAATGGAGTGAGTGATATTTACACGTTGAGAGGAGACAAATTTTTTTCTAGCACTTTTGACAGTCGAAGTAGCCTTGAGCTGCCGTTGGAAAGAGATAGTGTGTGTGTGTGTGTGTGTGTGTGTGTGTGTGTGTGTGTGTGTAAAGCTGGGTGCTTCCCCACTGAAGCAGCAGGCCTGTCCTTTTTGCCTCTTACAGCAGCGGGACTGCTTTTCTGGATTCTCTTTAGTAGGTCAGGGTTTCCAGTGAGTCTCTCCTTTTTTTCTCACAAACATAGGCATTTTCTTTTCAAGAGGAGCCTCTCCCCACCTCCAACAACTCCATCAACACTTAGGTTTTTCACAGGCACTACAACTTTTGCTCTGATGGTTTTCAGCAAAGCATTTTATACAAAGGGGGGTCCTGTTAAAAAATATTTAACTATTTAAATATCTCTTCCAGAGATAGCTCCATTCAGGATTTCTTCACTTCGGCACAGCGGAAATTTGGGACTAGATCACTCTACCATGTGCATTTTAAGATGTTTGGTAGCATCGCTGGCCTCTCTCTGCCCATTTGATGCCAGTAACAGCCCCCCAGTTATCACATCTAAAAGCATTTCCAGACATCACCAAATGTCCCGTGTGTGCGTGTGCGTGTGTGTGTGCGTGTGTGTGTGCATAAATGTGTGTGTGTGAGCGCAAACCCACGGTCCTGGTCAAGAACCACTCATGGCACTGGAGTGGCCACAACGTGTGGACAAGGTTCTCTTACTTCAGGCTCGTTGGGGTGTGGTGGGCACATAGTAGACAGACAGGGCTTTCTCTCACTTCTAACTCTACCAGGCCCCCCCCCCGGGGTTTCTGAGCAATATTTACCCCTCATCTGTCACATATCACGTATCTATTAGAGATCCCACTATGTATTAACCCCCCCATAGGGTCAGAATGGCAACTATCTCCATTCTACAGCAGAGGTTATTTGCCCAAGGTCATACAGCTGTTAAGTGGCAGGGTTGGGGTATGAACCCAGGCCCTGTGGCTTTTGAACTCCCTCTCTCGCTGCTGCACAACACGTGGTTTCTCTAAGATGGGAGTGTGTAGAAGCACTTTGGAAATGTCAGAACAGGACATCCGTCATAATAACCTTCCTGTGTGTGCCTGGACACCTCTCTGCCTCTGGTTAAAACATCGGAAGCATCTTAGCAGGGAGCCTTTCTGTGGTGATATTTTCCATTTGCATTCTTCACTTTCCATCTCTACAGATTTAAATCCTATGCATCCTTTCAGGCCTAGCTCCGAGAAGCCCTCCCTCTTAATTCCCATCAATTTCTGTCACAAGTGCTTTATCCTTCCTTGGAACACTTTCATATATTTTACACTGACTTTATGGACTTCATCATACTCTACAGCAGTGACATGTGGATGACTTGCCAACGCCCCCGACCCCTACAGCAAACTTCTTATGTTCATCGGGCACCTTCACAGTGACAGTCCCTCACAATGGCCAACATAGAGCCTGGGCATTGTAGGCACTGAAAATGTATGATTTCTAAATGAATGGATGCACTGAGTGGATCACTGGATTGAATAACACTAATTTCTACCTGCAACGTTTACCTCGCTTTTACAGGTGAAGCAACTGAAGGAGGAAGAAGTCACCCAGAGAAGACTCCATGGACTCTCCCCACATCCGGAAGCAGCCTAGGAATGCAGGTAGGCACCTCTGTAGGACAGAAGGTAGCTGAGCATAGCTGCTTGTTTAAACAGTGCCCAGATTCTGCTGGGTGCACAGCTGGTGAAGAGAGCATCCCGGAAGTTGTAATCCACCAAATGCAACTCTCTCCCTAATCCAGGGTCCATTCTCTCACTTCTGTTGTTATTGTGGCTGTTGTTCAGGTCATTGCCATTGAGTATCGCCTTGTAGTGACTGATGATTTGTCATAGATGCTGAAAAATATCCCATCGATCAGATTTTACCAACTGTTCAGGCAAGAGATCATGAAAGGAGAGACCGGCTGACAAGGGCCTGATTACTTTGCTTACAAAAGCTTTTTGTAGCTGTCATTATCTGGGCTTTGCTCCTGTACTCAGCAGTGTCAATTTCGTAGAGAGATTGAGCAGGGCTGCCAGAGGCATTCTTCTTTGTCAAATGTTGCACTTATTATTGAGTTTGTACCCAGGGAAACATTTATCTCCTGTGGCAGTGTTGCTCCCATGCTTGCCTTTCTGATGCCAGATTTGGTCCTAGTGAAGTTAAAGGAGGTCTTGTTAGAGCAGAAAGGATAATGTTGAGTGAATGAGAGTAATTAACTTGAAGATGTATGATCATGGTGTCAGCCTAGTAAATTGCCACAAGGATTGAGATTCAGAGGCCTTCCAAGGCTGGAGTTGCTCAGAAGCTCACTTGAGATCATTCTGCATTTCTTAGGCACAACTTTATTCCAGTCTCAGTTTTTAAATGAGGCAATCCCACAGAGATTCTTTATTAATGAGAAGCAATAAATGCATTGATTTACTGGGGATACACAGGTTTGATTTTTGGAAATCACAGTATCACTACTTCCTTATCCAAAATATATTCTCATCATAACACACACAATATAATTGGAGAGACTGTGGTTAAAATGGCTTTGTCTCATGGACTGTTCCTTCCCTTTTCCCATATACTTCTACAATAACCATGGGACCAGTGCATCCCTAAAAGAAGAAGCAAAATCTCTATCCATTGCGTTATCCACTGCTAAATGTGACCTGAGACCACAGGTCATGATGCAAGGGAGGAAAAGAATGTAATTTCTGCTTCTGATGTAAGAGGGAGAAATAATCCAACTTTGATGAATGATCCATGTTTGAACACGCAATTAGAAAAACCTTTCTCTCACTTTTAAGATGAGCACGTATGATAAAGACATGACAGGAAGAAAATGAATACCTAACTCTTGGGTATTGTGATGGAAAGAACTCTGCTTGATTTTTCTCCACCCCCCCCCCAACCCAAGGCACAGCAGTATGAGGAAAAAATAACTCAGAAACTTGACAAGTTTTTTTTTGTTGCAAGAAACCAACTTTCCTTCTATCTCTTACTTTTCACACCATATGAATTCAAAGCACAGCTCCTGTTTAAAAATAATATTTCTTCAGAATAGAAAAAATAAACTTGCCTGTACATGGACCTATTCAAAGAGAGAACATGAACAAACAGGTTTTTAATTTCAGGTGGAAAGTAGACCTTTTGGCCCAAATTTAATTGCAGATAAGAAGCTGTCATATCTAGGACTTAACTGGCTACCACCAAATGATGGCTTATTTTAAATATACAAATTGAAAACAAGTTGTTTATTTGTAGAGGAAATGGATAATTAACCACAGCTACATTTAGAGATCTTGGTTTTCCAGAAACCCAGGCGCTGAAGAAGTTTTAGTCCTCCTCTTCAACCTCAGGATCTCGCTTTCTCCCAAACAAGTAGCATTAGACTACTTTCCATGTTAAAACTGACAACCAGAAGAGCTGCGTCTCATGGGGCTGAGAAGTGTGTGTGACAGCTTTCCACCTTCATGAGGGCTTCATCCTTACAAACTGTATCTTTCCCCATATGACTTTCAAATCCAAAGAGCAAGAGTCTGACTCCTTCTGTTTTATACTCTGCTGGGTTTTGAAAATTGGAAGCACATTGTTCAATTGAGAACCAATTAATGTGACATTCCAGCATGAAAGAAGCGTTAGGCAGGAGGAGCCCACCGCACACTAATCAGTTCAAATTTCCTTGACTCACAATCTGCCATTTCTGGAAGGCATGGGAGTGCTTTTTCTCTCTACCACCTCTGACTCTTGGAACTTGACTGACTTTAGAAACTATGTAGAGTCAAGTTGAGTCAGGATCACATGGCGACCTTCCAAAGTAGCCCGACTTCTGCAAAAATGTGCACACCACGGGCATGCTCTTTCTCTCACATTGGTTCGCAGTCACTATTTTGCAGCTGAAGCTCCTGTCAGCCATGTGACTCAAAAGATAACTAGCCCCCACAAACTCAAAGGATACGCATTCCTATCCAATTCTCTCAAGCAGAGTTTGTACCATGAACTGCAGTTTCCTCATCTCTTCAACGGAAACCACAGGATCTAGTAAATGGAATGACATTGCTGCGCCAGTCACTACCAGAGAAGAAAAGGGCCCTGGTTTTTTGAATAAATGCCAGGCTCAGCAATTAGCCCATCAACTTAAATTCTTCTTGCAGTTTCAATTAGCTCGAGAACCCTCCCTGATTTCCACTCAGGCTGTTGTGCAACATTTCTGCGAGGCTAACAGCTGTCTTATTCCACCCCAGAGAGAGCTCTATTTCAGCTACTCCTGCATTCCTAGTTCATAAAGCACTCCAGGAGCCAGTGGGCAAAAGGCATTCTTTTGCAATGCAAGATGATATTTGTTAGTAGTAAATAAGCTATGGTAAAAAGGCAAGCAGTCATCATGCTCTTGTTAACAAATCACTCAATGCTCCAGTTGTCTTCACTATACCAAGAACTGGTTGACTATCAAAGAACGTGGACTGGCAGATTTCATAGGGGATTTTTTTTTTTTTT
>PITA01030297.1:0-16724 GCA_004023965.1 Spilogale gracilis | reverse complement strand
GACCCTGAGTCCTTGGAAATAATGTATTTAAATCTTGCTTTTTAATTACCTTCTTTAGAATACTTTCTACTTCTTGGCATGTGTCAAATTTATTATAAGTCATGTTGATAGTATGTACCCTTGATAGGAGGTAATGAAAATGGTACTTTACCCCAAAATAATCATGAGAAAAATATCAGAGAGATCCAAACAGGACATGTAATTTCAGCTCTCTTTTAAACAGTCAAGATCATTAAAAACAAAGGCAGCCTGAGAGACTGTTTTTAGTCAAGAGGAACTTAGATGTAATGTGTTATCCCTTATGAGATACTGGAACAGAAAAAGCACACTAGGTAAAAACTAAGGAAATCTCAATGAAGTATAAACTTTACTTTATAATAATGTACCAGTCATGGAGAGCCTGGGTGGTTCAGTCCATTGGGCATTCAACTCTTGGTTTCAGCTCAGGTTGTGAGATTGGGCCCAGTGTTGGGCTCCACACTCAGTGGGAGTCTGCTTGAAGATTCTTTCACTCTGCGCATCTCCCAACTTTCACTCTCTCTCCCCTCTCTAAAAGAAATAAATCTTTAAAAAAAAGTATCAATCTTGGTTCATTAATAATAACAAATGTACCATACTAATGATATTAATAGCTGATGATATTGATAATTACCAATAAGCTACTAATAATAGGGAAAAGTAAGTGGAAAGTATATGGGAACTCTCTGTACTGTCTTTGCAATTTTACTGTAAATCTGAAACTTCTCTAAAGCATAAAAACAGGAACAGAAAAGCCAAGTGTAAAATTTCCCCTCTGTGATCATCAAAAACAAATATCATATACTAGCACCACTGTCCTCTTCTATAGGATGAAAATTCCCCTTTTGCTTAACCAGTCTTTGCATGATACAGCTTTAAATTTTGTCTCTGTCTAGGAGTTTCTGATCATTTCCTAAAAAAGCACTGCTCTTTCATGGTTTTTTTTGGTTTTGATTATACAGTTCACAGGAGATTGTCTTTCCTCTAGACTTTTCTTTCTGGTTAACTCCTATTCTTTTAAGAGCCACTTAAAAGTACCCTTCCTAGCAACACATCAGATCTAGTAACCTTCCCTTTTTATCTGCCATGCTGAATGACTTTCTTCTCTGGACTCATGACATTTGTTCATAGCTGTATTTCATCATACTCTGCTGTAGTATTTTTTCTGTTTCTCTTATTGCACTGTGAATAGAGGCCATGCCTGTCTACCAAAAACCTATGAAAGCACCACGGGGGTAGAAAGGGCATGTCGAATATTTGTTGATAAAGTCGTTAAGTTGGTCATACTTAGACTAGCTTTTCCTTCTTCTTCTTTTTTTTTTTTTGATGTTATTTATTTATTGACAAAGAGAACACAAATAGGCAGAATGGCAGGCAGAGGGAGAAGGAGGTGCAGGCTCCACACAGAGCAGAAAGCCCAACATGGGACTTGATCCCAGGACCCTGGGATCATGACCTGAGCCAAAGGCGACGCTTAACCAACAGAGCCACCCAGGCTTTTCCTTGTAATCCATTTTGGTCAGTTCTCCTGCAGCTTTCTTATTTCAGGTGTTCTCTATTCTTCTACTTATCAAATCCCTATCTACCTTTCATGTCCCCATTTATGGGATATACTCATCTCCCTCTAAACCTCAGCTTCATTTATAGTTAGCAAGATATCATTAATTAGCCTCTCCTTGTTTTAATGTTTTAATACTTTTAGTTTGTCCAAGCTCAGGACCCTTGTCTTATGCTATGCTTGTATTCCTCATAGGTCACCTTACTAGGCTAACTAATTTGGCTTACTAGTATATGCTGAGGGTTTGTTTTTCTGATTATCATATTCTTCACTGGAAGTCCTTCCTCTAAATGCTGGGAACACTTCAATTCCACACCAATACTTAGTATATGATTATATATTTGTTGCTCCATTTTCTCTTTGATATATACACACTTTGTCTGCTTAGCAACATTGTAAGCAATTTTGGGGCATAATTGTTTTTTCCTGTGAGCCATAGAACAGGTACTTAATAAATACTGGACTTTTTCTAGACTCCTATATCTGAGAACCTGCTAAATATTGGGTCTCAATCCAAACTCTGAATGGAATCTGGGAGTTCTTAAACTGCATTTTCTAGACTAATTACTCCTGAATTATTCCATGGCAGGGGAATCATCTATTACCAGTTGATTGCAGAAGCATTTATAATGCAATAATAATTTGAGCCCAGTGGCTAATTGAGGCTAATTCTTACAGGGAGTGTGCTTTAAAGGGTGTAGTTTCTTTTGTTTAATGTTACTCACTCTTAATCCATTTACACTAAAGAAACAACAATTAACATAAATCTAAAGTATAGAAGTGTATTTTTAATGTAGTTTAGTCTAAAAATATTCATGGGCTACTACTGTCTCTTTCTCCATCTGTAACTATTTATATATTCTACACTAAATCTGTAAGGTGAAAATCTAACAGGTGAAAGCTGCATTTCACCTATTACATACTTCAGTAATGAAAATAGAATTGTAGATGTCCAAGGACAGATTTCTTTCCATTCTATATTTTGTCTATTTGTTTTATGACACAACTAATAATATTAGAGATTTTCCCAATATTTGCCATTTCTTTTAACTGAAATTCACTAAGAGGTTTACAGAATTTTACAATCTGAATGATATGCTGAGATGATAAAGCAACCAATATCCAATTCCAGAAATTATAATTGTGGGGAAAAAAAACCTTGTCTTATAGCCTTGATTTTTCAAATTTTCACTGACTCACTGCTCAAATCAGTAAGCCAGATATATGGACTTATAGGCAATAGACCTAGATCTGATTGTATCCAAGGTCAACGGTGTAACCTTAGGCACATCCTTTTTCTCTTACTTTTCTCATCTGGAAATGAAGAATTAAGTGATGTAGCACATACAAAAGGGTTCTAAGGGTTCCATAACTCTAACATGCTATTTTAATACTTTAAAGGAAGGCACTTACCCTAAATTATAAAATTTGAAGATAAAAAGAGTAAATCTGAATTATAACCTTAGGGGCTCCCTTCTTCATAGTCTTTAGCATCAGGGACTTAGAAAATCAATTGAACAAAGTCTTCTGTTTTTTTGGTAAAGGCAGTTTTACCTGCTATCAGACTTTCACAGGATAAGTCAGGACATATAAGGTGCACAGCTCAAAGGAATTATCCCATGTTGATTTATAGAATTTTTTTCTTAATCAGCTCTGAAATAAACATCTGTTTTAGTATGCTTTCTTTTGTTTTAGCCAGGCAGAGTGCTTTGATCATGTTGCAAATATTGAGCTCTCTCTCCTTTGGTCATTGTTTATTATCCTGTTGATATGGATTACCTTTCTCTCTTTCCTTTTTAATTGATAAATTCCTATACCTCCTTCAAGGCTCATTTCAAATGCCATGTTTCTGGAAAGATTTCACAGCCCCTTCTGCTTTAGGTTGGTTAATTACGATTCCTTTTAACCCCATCAGACAGCTTATTGTAGTCATGTCACTTAGCACTTTTCTTTGAGCAAATCCTGATCTAGTGTGTGGTAGGTAATAATATGCATCAATACAGCTAGTTCAGTCCATCATTCTCACCTCATCTATCTTTTGTCATGTCTTGTCTTTTTTTTTTTTTTTTGCTATTGGTCTTTCCAACTCTAATTCATTTTTAATATTTTGTCAAACATATTATTTTAAAATTATGAACTTGGGTATTTTCTATTTTTTTACTATTACTATTGTTTCTAAATTTGTGCAACAGAATTTAAAAATCCTAAATGTTGTAGTTCTGTTTCAAAACACAGAGATGTATGCAATTATTTTATTTAAAGACTAGACTTGTCTTGTAGAATGCTTTACATTCCATTTTTTAAATAGTACAACTCAGCTATTCCATCAAGCTATATTCATTTTCTAGTCTCTATTTTCTAGTTGAATAGGTGAACAGGCCATTTGCTAGGCTATCCAGGAACCAATGTAAGTTGTAGCCTGCTTCTCCTCTATGACCTGCTGCCTCCTATGATTCTCTTCCTAGACTTAGGTTCTCTCTCTCTCTTTTTCTCTCTCCATATAAAATATATAATGTATCCTATAATATATTAATTTAAATATTTAAATTATAAATATATAAAAAATCTTACAACATCAGAAAAAAATAAAACAATTCAAAGCTGACTAATTCCTCTCAATCCCAGGCAAGAAAAAGAAAAAAGAAAAAAGAAAAAAGAAAAAAACACGCCAGAAGTTATTCACTGATTCCACTTCCTGGGCTGGCTCAATATCCTGTCTTCATTGTTCATGATAAGGATATGTTTAACCCCCTGGTCCGTTAAGATCAATATTCACCCTCCTCACCAGACCAGAGTAGCCTATGGGGCATAGTGTTGCAGCAACACATTCTCCAGAAGTCAGATTATTTGGTGTAAAATAATACCACCAGGGCTTCAGCAAAACATACCATAATTATGGTTTCCTTCCAGAATAGTGGTAAAATAGCAAGATACTCAGCCTAACAGACTCAGCTATGTTAAGGTTAACACCGAGCTTTTTCGCGGTACCTGAGCCCTCTGACCTGTTTTCGAGAAACGCAGAGCACGCATGCACGCACATCTACAAAGGGCAGAAATTCTCAAAAACATTCTAGTTGGAATTCACATAGGGAAACTTCTCCGGAAAGACAGCATGATTTGCAAAATGTTTATCCACACAAGAGAAGGTGTTTTGTTTGATTACTCAGAGCACCTCCTGTTTCCCATTCTCTTCTTTCTAATTATCTTCAGAATGCAGGAAATAGCAGCGTTTCATAGCAACCCACGGAAAGACCAGCAATCCAATTCCTCACCTTCACCTTCGACGAGCAGCAGAGAACCATTGAGATGACAGTCTGTTCAATTAACCTTACCTAAGAACAAATTCTTAGGGGCGTTTCATGAAACAGGATACAGAATCTGATCAATAGGCATTGATTTTTGTTATATGGAAAAAGGAGCTGCAGGAATCTTGGGGAATAGATTTTCTTTTCAGTTTAATAACAAATAAATTAGAAATGGTTCCTTTGAGTAGGTATCACATTTCTTTTAGAAATGACAACTTACATGGCAATCTGGGCAACAAATCAACTTAAAAAGTTCTATGTGTGTTTTGTGGTTGTCACTTCAGAAAATAGCAGTACTTTCTCAGGGAATATTAGCATTTCAAAGAACTCGTAAGGTAAAAATATTTTTGTACTGTCATCAAATTCAATCACAAATATATAAAAGGCTAGCAACTAAAAATGTAACAATCTTATTTCAAAAAAGCAGTTCCATGGAAGACAGTTTCAGCTATTAACTTGTTTGGTTTGCTTCAAATGTCCAATTTCCTTATAATTGCTGATATATGCCAACATGTTTGAAGAGCATATATATCATCGAAAAAATGCAATGGCTTAGCATTTGTGAAAGGGGCTCAACATCATGATGGGACAAATAATTCAGATTAAAATGATAATGTCTTACTTACCGAAATAGGATTTGTAATGAAATGTTAATATTCGATCCTGGCTAAGATCCTTATGATTTGCATCCATTGTCAGTGAGAATGTACATCAGTACCCTGCTTTTGGGATATAAGTTGGTTTTATATACCAAGAGCCATTAAATCTCATATCTTTTGACCTAGAACGCCTATGTGTAGGACTCTATTTCAAGAAATGATCCTAAATCCACAAAAGACTTTAGCTTTCAGGATGGTTTTTAATAATAAAAAAATTGGAAAAACTTAAATACTCAGTCCTAGGGAGTGGTTAAATGAATTGTAATGCATTTATTTGAAGGAATTTAATGCAGTTATTGATATATCTATATAGGACTGGCCATGATATGGGACAAATGTTTGTTTTTTAAAAATTATTAAAGGGAAAATGTATGCTACAAAATTAAATTTGTAGCACAGTATAACAATGCTTAAAATTCTATACATCTCAACTAGACTAGAAGATACATACTGGAAGATTACATTTAGATCATGGGTGAAGTTTCCCCCCTAATTTCCTATCTTAACAAAATTTAGGTAGTGAACATCTATTCTTACCCATAAAAATCAACATTTAATAACATTTTATTTATTTATTCATTTATTTATTTATTTTAAAGATTTTATTTATTTATTTATTTGACAGAGAGAGACACAGCAAGAGAGGGAACACAAGCTGGGGGAGTGAGAGAGGGAGAAGCAGGCTCTGGGCCCACCAAGCAGAGAGCCTGACTTGGGGCTCGATCCCAGGACTCTGGGATCATCTCCTGAGCCAAAGGCAGACATGACTAACAACTGAACCACCCAGGTGCTCCACATTTCTTTTAATGTGTAAGATAAATAATTGACAGTACGTTTCCATGTATCATAGGGAAAAAAACCACATTTTTCAAACATTTAACTTTGAAGGCCAGCAAAGAATATAAAAATTGCAGGAAATTTCAAGAAGTGAATAAAAGTCTAAAATATTCATTATGTCCATTTCACCAGGATTTTGATCCTAACTATATCATATGAAGTACTTTCACTAATTTTCAAAACGTGTAATCGATTTTTAGGTCCATGGGCAGAGGTCATGTTTTCTTCAGCTTTCTGTCATCAGCACTGTGGGTTGTGTTTAGAGTATAGACAATGGTAATAAATGATTTGGTGCATAATAGGTATTATTGAAATAACAAAGAAACAGTCAGTTTGGAGGATATTTGCCTGCCGAGCTACTCGTTCTCCTTTTTTTGTCAATAACCTGTAGTTGTTTTGGACAATGATCTTGACTTTAAATGTCTGGACAAAATATGGCCAGTGGAACTGTGTTTTGCCCAAACTACTAGAAGCAAGACATGCTCTTTCAACTATAGATTACCAAGCTGGTAGAGTATGACCTTGGAGCTTCTGGTGGCCATCTTAGCCTCCACAGTGAGGAAACTGAAAGGCGATGAAACCAATGCAAAGAAAGAGCAAAGAGATGGAGAGAACCAACAGCTTAGTGAGAACATTTGATAGCTTGGCTCAGCTCTACCTGAATGCAAGATATCCCTGGACGTTCCAATCACATGACCTAACAAATCCCTTTATCCCCTACTATTTTGTTTTGTTTTCTTTCTCTTAAACCAGTTTGGATTATGTATGAGTGCTGAATAGAGTTCTAAATCAGACAGAGACGTTATGCTGATCTTTCTTTTCGTAGGTTTGCCGACAGTTTTGATAATGGGAAGTGGTCATTTTTTAAGGTAAAATTAATCCATCCTGTATGCATGCAACCTCAAGAAATCATTGCTAATAATTATCAGTACTTATGAATTACTTCTAATTTTCAATAACCTTTTATCCAGCAAAAGATTATGAGTCCAGTGGAATTGAAGGGGCTTTCCATTGCGGTTCATTAAACTCATGGGACCCAATGTGTCTTTTATAGCTAAGACTTTTTTTCTTTGTTCGTACACTTCTACCCTCCCACATTAAGATCACACACCCTCATTTATCCCTGAGGTTTCTGTTATCTTTAGTCATGCATATTTAACACAAAGTGGTTCATCAATATATACAGATTCCTACCAGTCCAGAGTCTTAAAATAAATTGGTTTCACCTGACAGAGAGAATAATTTTATGAGCATGTGGCCATTTTGAGGCCTTGAATTTATCCATAAATAACACTTTCTACAAGTTGGCTGTGCATAAACATTTCTTAAGAAATTTGTCACTATATTTCCTGAAGACATATTCTTGGAAATTCACAAACAGGCATGTTTTCTCAACATGTCTTAAGCTTAAAACTAAAGAGCTATAAAGGCCACATGGGTCTTTTGATTTAAATCTTTCTCTGTATGACCATAAACCTGTGGTGGAAAACAGGTTATGTAATACTGACATATTTAATTTTTTTTCTTCTACAGGACTCTGTATTTAGAATGTAATCATTGTCTAGTCTTAATTTCTCTCTAAATTACTAAGACATTTAATATTTGCTATAGTGTCTTCTTTTACTCTATATTTTGAACTAGAATGAAAACTGTATTTGTACTTTCCTCCAGAAAGTTGTACCTTTTTAAAATTTTAATAAGATATCTGTATTCCTTTTCTCTGTATATGGTGTTTAACTTCTAGCAGAGGTGAGAGTCCTCTATAAAGACCCTTAAATATTTGTCCAATAAATACATCTGTTTGTGTATCTTTAGAAAGTTTTTACATAAGAGACCTTGGATTTACAATAATTTTGTGTTTGCTTTACTTGAAGTGCAGTCTCTTTAACTTTTTATTGCACACTTAGACAATTATATGGTATAAAACATTAGCACTTGCTATGAGCCAGGCATTGTTCAAAGTGCTTTCTATGTATTATCACATTTATCCTCATAATAATCTATAAATTAGCAGCTATTATTATCCCCATTTTATAGACAAAGAGTCTGAGGTGCAGCAGGGTCAAGTGACTTGCCTAATGGCATATTGCTAGTAAGTAGTAAAGCCAGGAGTTGAAGCTGAGGTAATCTAGGTACTAAAACTAAACTCCTAATCTGAAGAATCTAAGCTCCTAACCACTGACCTACACCATCAGTCATTCAGTTATACTGGTAATTTAGACATAGATTAGAACCAAATACAGCTAACACACATACAAATGAAAATAAAATAGAGCTTTTTCTGAATAATCTATAATAGTATAACTATATTTCGGTATACGTATATTTAAATATATAGCTAATCAGGCAGAAATATGCACAGACAGAATTACACTTGGGTCTGCATATACAGTAATTATTCCTATTTCTGTATTTCCAGTTTTTTCCCCTCCCAGGGTATCAAATATGAAGATATCCAATTAAAGTGACTTTATTTTCTGAGCAAATTCCATTGCAGACACAGTATATATTTATTGGTAGCTATACCTTTGGCAATAAAATACTACAAGATATCTTGAGTTCTTGTTCCCTGGTCTTTAATTTCCCAAATCTTCCCCCAACCTCTATGTGCAAAGAAGCAGCTATATTGTTATTTCCACATTTATATGCAGGAAAGGAATTGCTCCCACTGTCGAATAACCAAAAGAAAATCTTTCATCCTTCCTTTCTCTGCAGCATGGTTATGGCGCAGTGCCTTTACTCTTCAGTTAAACACGAGGTCAAGAAATGTCGGTAGCAAGAGCAGGAAGAGTAATTTCATGTATAAAAATGTATAATGTAAATGGTTTAACAACCATTTTTATGTGACTATAGAATGACTCTCACAAGGGAGGCCAGGAGTTCAACAGTATTCCAGAATGATGGGCTGCTAGAAAGAGGTGTTAGGTTATAACTGCTTCTCAATACATTTTACTGGTCCCAACCTGGCTTATTCAGCTAGGCTGAATTCTTACACGCCCGATCACTTTCTTTCTTTCTTTTTAAAGATTTATTTATTTGTCAGAGAGCGAGTGTGCACACAAGCAGGGGGAGTGGCAGGCAGAGGGACAGGGAGAGGCAGAGGGACATGGGACTCAATCAAAAGACCCTGATACCATGACCCGAGCTGCAGGCCAATGCTTAACCGACTGAGCCACCCAGGTGTCCTACGCCTGATCACCTTCTGCTCCTTTTCAACATGCAGGTCTCTATTTATCACTGAAATAGCATGAGAGTGAAAAAGTAGCGTTTTAGTGACAGTCAGGCCTGGTTCCAATGTTGACTTCTCCATCATCTGTGGGTCAGTTGGCAAAGGATGATCACATCCTTTCTTGTGATCTCATCATCTCCAAGGAGCCCTGCTGGGCTGTTTAGGAGGATTCACTGAAATGCTGCCATGGTTCTTGATTTATAGCAGTGGCTCTGGAAATTGGAGTTTTAGTTCCTTCTCTAAGGCCAAATGAAACAATTACCATTTGAAAATACTTACCCACCTTTCCTAACGTCCATCACTGCTGATGGGTGCCTTCGATACTCATGGAGTCGTGGCAGGAGAAATGATGCTTTAGTTCTTGCAAGCATCATTGGTGTTTAATAAACTGAGCTGGTTGGAATATAGTACATTTGGGCCAGGACAGCCTGCATGTGATGTACTGGTAATTAGGATGAACGGAGTGACTTGGAAGAGAGTTGGTCTCAAATTGTAGGTGTTCTCAAATAGTGATACTTGGGAAAAAAAATACATGTAGCAAAAAGAATGCCATAGAAAATTATATCCCAGTTGTTTCTTTATTCTCTTTTATGAGGTCCCTATACACTGGGCTAAGTTCTTCGGGACACCTAGAAGACCAAACCCTAGTGGACAGCCCACAATGGGGAGCAGACACAGCAAGTTCGCTGCTGTGACCACTGTGACTGGAGCGCCAGCTCTCCATGGAGCTGCAGAACGTCTGTGGCAGACAACACCTAAATGCTTAGATGGGGAGATAACGTCTTGTGGCTGTGATTGCACAGGCGCATGGCCCCTGATTTGCCAAAACAGCAGCTAAGGTGGCATCACTTCCTTGTACGGGGTTTGTGCACCATTTCTGTTTGTACCCAGGGGCAAGACAGGTTAATAAGGCCAAGAAGGAGTGGAGGACGTGGGAGTGGGTAATAACTGGGGAGCATCAACCTGGGGGGGAAGGGAGGAGGGCTGAGGATGGAGGGTGTTCCCTCTCGCTTCTGCCTATGTGTCAAGTGGCAGGAGAAATTTTGAAAGCTGTGAGGAGGAGCTAGTGATTGAGTTTTGGGGTGTTTCGTACCCCACCCTCCCCACTTGTAGGAAAACCTCTTCACATTCAGAGGGAATTGAATTGGAAGGAGGAGTACTGACCTGGGAATAGGAGGAAAGCAATTCTCCTGTGGCTGCTTCTGCTTTTAACACTTGCCTCCTGACTCTCCTCCAAACCCAGCTCGGCTTTGCCAAGGCCGCCGCGCGCCCCACACACGTGCCAGCCACGGGGAATCTGCTTAAGCCACCCCGTGCATCCCAAGCTGCCCTGTTGTCCAGCCACCAGCCCTGACCATTGGGACCACTTCTGATGGCTGTGGCCTCCGCTGCCCCAGGGAGCATCTTCTGTAAGCAGCTCCTTTTCTGTCTCCTGGTGAGTAACAACCAAAGGATTAGGGAATTCAAGCATGTCACTGCGTGCTTCCTCCCTCCAGTTTGGGCTTGAAAGAGAGTAGAGGTGGCAGTGGAAGGCAGAGAAGAGAGACTGGAAAAACAAAAACAGAGCTGAGGAAAATTCAAGGGAGAGTTGAGAGACCCATGGCCTGGGATGGCAGGTGTTTTGTTTATTCTTCACGTGCCCACTGCCGGGACATTCAAGTTTCTCAAGGGATTCCCCTGTTCAGTCTTGCTGCGGTGTTGTCCTAAGGAGCAGTGCAATGAATTCATTCCTTTGGCATTTGACCCAGAGGTTCTGAGGTTTGCTTTTGCTAGGAGTTGTTAAATAAGATGTCAATATTTTACATGCTTAGTTCCACTGAGCTTCAAGAAGAGGAAAAGAAATCTGGGTGAAGGTGC
This sequence comes from Spilogale gracilis, assembly GCA_004023965.1. Classification (NCBI taxonomy): domain Eukaryota; kingdom Metazoa; phylum Chordata; class Mammalia; order Carnivora; family Mephitidae; genus Spilogale; species Spilogale gracilis. The sequence continues at coordinate 5,261 of PITA01030297.1, read as the reverse complement.
AAATTATCCAGAACTTTTGTTTTACCCACCAGGAGCTAAGAGACGAGCAGAACCCTGGTTTGAGCAAGGGGTTTAACATGAGAAAAATAATAAAGAAGAATGTGGCCATCATTGAAAAAATTCTATTAAGTTGGCTTCCACTTAGGTTTTTCAGCGCTTTGTATGTATGTATTCCAATGCTAATTTTTTTTTTTTTTTTTTAATGAGAGAGGGGACCTGGCATTTCTGAGCTGGGAATTTCCTTTTATTTTTTTTCCTCTCCATTTTGGCAAAATCCGTTAGCTTCAATTTATATTTTCAGAATTTAAAGATTTAACTGTATGGGGGTAAACATTTTCTCCATATTAATATATGATGCAGGGTTGATGGTCAAATTCTCATTCTGTAACTCCCTGGGAGTTGAGGGCACAACAACCTCAGAGATCACCTTAAATTAGTATTAGGAAAATGCAGTGAAAGATTTCTGAGGGATTCGTCCAGATTTCTTTTGTTTCTGGTCTCTGCTGTGTCCAGTATCCTTTGGTTCATTGCTTACCCATCCATCCTTAACCCCCATAATATCTCCCTCCAAATCATTAAGCCACTAATTTAACTTGAAGACTGGAACAGTACTTCTGGAGACCTCCATTGGCTCTGCCTACAGAGGCAGAAGCAAAGAATCCGGGGCCTTAAGGCAAGAAGGAAAGATCTATTATGGGAGTGGGAATGTAGTTATATCCTATGAGAATGATGTGTTAGTTTATTCCTTGGCATTAGAAATGAGTATATTAAAAAGTCAAATAAATAAGAATGTCTTATGTTTTAAAAAGTGGTTATTTAAGGGCACTTGGGTTAAAGCCTCTGCCTTCGTCTCAGGTCATGATCTCAGGGTCCTGGGATCAAGCCCCACATCAGGTTCTCTGCTTGGCAGGGTGCCTGCTTCCCCCTCTCTCTCTGCCTGCCTCTCTGCCTATTTGTGATCTCTCTCTGTCAAATAAATAAAATCTTAAAAAAAAAGCAGTTATTCAAATTAAACTGAATGCTATTCCATCAAATTCATTCTGCAACTATTTGTTAAATACCTACCATGTGCTGAGCACTGGATTTCTAACAGAGAACAAGGCAGGTGTGGTTTTTCCCCTTTAATAGCTTATAAATTGATGGAACAGAGGCCTGGAAGCAGAAAGAGCATTGCATGACTATATATGATCAGCCTGATGCTACATTCCAGGAGGGGAAATGTGAGAGTGTTGTGAAAACATATAATAAGGAGGCTAAAAAAGGAAAATATATAATTCATTAATTAAAGTGAGTACAAATTTATTTTTTGAATTCCAGTTTTGGTATTATCTGCCTAACAGAGCTTTTGTAAAATCACAAACTATTTAAATAGTCTGATACAATATGGCCAACAGAATTGAATTGAGTTGGAAATGAACTACATACTCTGAATATGGACGATAATACACTTTTCTTTCTTTCTCCCAAACAATACATCCCATAACACTAGAAAAATTAATCATAAAATTGACCTGTTTCTGGGAAATCTAGTTCTACTCTATCTTATATTTAAATAATCGAAAAGCAGTCATTTTGATAAATAGAAAGGAAGCAAATAAATATAAAATGCCAAGAAAAAGAAGCAAACTAGCTATATTTTGAGCCTGTTGACACTTTTAAATGAATAACTTTTTTTTCCTCAGATAGTCTATCTTCTTTCCTTTAACTACTTAGCTTTATAAAACAATAGCTATGTCTTGAATTTAGTTACTGATCTTTACTCTGTTGAATACTCTCTATATTTTGAATTATATTTCTTTTAGACTAATTGTTTGATTCGAGACCATTTAGACTTTCAAGCTTATGCCAAACCAGTCCCAGGAGAGATCTGAGATGAGTGAAGACTTGTGGGTGTTGTTCTAGCCTTAATCAACTATAACCTCAAATTGTGTGGGGGTCTGGAAATGATGACTTGTGTATAAATATGTGATCATTAAATTCCAAAGTTAAGTACTTTCTTCATGCTAAGAAATCAGTGTTCTGTTTATGAATGGCCTTAGAGGAATGGCAATCTCTATGTAAAATCAATTGTTTGTAACCCTTTTTTTTTAATACTACGATATGATTTGGGTTCTAAGAACTACCGTTTATTTTAATTTTCCACTAATACTAAATGACTGTGGTGCTCCTAAAGCCACTTCCTTTGCTTTTCCCTTTTAAAATGAATGGGGGGCGTCTGGGTGGTGCAATTTGTTGAGCATTGCACTCTTGATTTTGGCTGGGGTCCTGATCTCAGGCATCGGAAAGCAGGCTCAGAGTCCATTTGAGACTCTCTCTTCCTCCCCATCTGTCCCTCCCATCCCCCACCTTCTCTCTCTAGAATAAAATAAATCTTTAAGGTAAAATGAACATGAAAAATATGGAAGGACTAAAAGATAAATTTGTTTCTGAATTGACATTTTTTATCAATAAGATAAAACTGTAATGTGGAAGTCTGTGATCAAATATAATTCCTGATTTTATTCTTTTTTCTTTTTTCTTTTTTTTTTTTTTTGAGGTTTTAATATTATCTTGCGATGCTTGTCAGAAAATTTCTCTTCAAGTTCCTTCTCATCTTCAGGCTGAAACACTTGTAGGCAAAGGTGAGAAACAGTATTAAGAATTTCATAGTTTTAACTGCCACATTTAGCTTCAGGCTGCTCTTGTAAACTTTGGGATAAAGCCATGTAATAGGTACTTGGCATTAAAATTCAACATAAAATGAAAGATAGATTACTTGTGTTTTTGTAGTGTTTAGGAACAATTAGAGTACCAAGTTACTTGTATACTTTTCTTGCCAGAAAAATTAGCAAACGTCAAAGGGCTAAATGAGTTTAGTTCAGACGAATGAGGGCATGAAAACCAGAAGCATATTCTAATTCATATCAACTAATCTGCTGCCAAAATTCCAAAGCCAGTGTTCTTTAATTGATTAGATATAAAACAGTTGTGTTAAAATTTAAATGCTCCCTCAATAATATTTGTGCTTGAGGTTGACTATAATGAATGAGTGCCCCCCAAGAAGTTATGTGATTTGTTACATGGAATAGCTTGTGAAATTCAAGTAAAATTTCAACGAGTCTTACCATCACAGCCATTCTTGAGGCATGGGCTGGTTGCTCTGAGTCGAAGGATCACTTTCCTTCCATCAGGTTTTTCTTTGTCCTTAAGTTTATACCTTGAATAAGGAAGTGGTATCCTTCCAAGACAGACATCATTTTGCCCAGTGCTTTGAAGTTTTAAATTAATCCATTGCCTTGTATCTTCTAAAAACACTTAAAAGAGAATACAACCTATACTCTATAGACACATAGCAAATATGCTAAATATGTTAAATATGAATCTGTAAAGGAAACATTTTGATAACCACCCCTTTATATTCTAAGTATTAATGAAGTCTAGGCCAGTTTTCGTTCTTTTTGTACAAGACAGTTTTAGTTATCAAAGATCGTTGGAGACCTATTTCAAATCTACCAATACCATACAGTTATACTACATATAAAATGATAAATTTGTATGTATATGTAAAAACCCATAAGTAAGAGTTATGGTGGAAACAATAATAACCCAGCAACAATAAGAAATATTTATATCTCTTCACAAATTAATTTATGATGAAAATAATGGACACTATGACTCCATTCATTTAATTATTTAATTTCCATGGCCCCTCAAATTTTATAATAATAGGTACTCAACAACCTCCAAGCGTTACCTCCCTCTTTCTGCTTCTCATAGACTGTCAGTTGTCATTCCTGTAAAACTTGTTCTATTCCTGTTTTATTTCACAAATTGCTGCAAATGTCTTCCGTGCAGTGAATCTGAAGGAATGCTTCCCATCCACCAACCTAATTCTGTCCAGCGACCCTGACTTCAGGATTCTAGAAGATGGCTCCATTTACACAACACATGACCTCATTTTGTCTTCTGAAAGGAAGAGCTTTTCCATTTTTCCTTCAGATGGCCAGAGCCAGGAAGAGAAAAAGATAAAAATTGTACTGGAGGTCAGAGGAAGAAAGGTATATACTCTGTTTATGAGAGGCTTTCATTTAATGCATTTCCATCCCCGCTGAAATCATTGTTCCTGAATGCTTGTTTGTTTATTCCCCTTCTAATTAACCTATGCAAAGACTAGACTGTTTCAAGGAGTGGTGGAGCTATCTACAAAATGGTGTAAAAATGAACAGCTCTGCAGCCAGGGAACAAGGTCCGATTATCAAAGGTTTCAGATAGTGGTTTGAGGTGTGGCGATTAGCATAACCAACCTGAAGAACAAGCAGAGGTGGGTCTAAAACTCCATGAAAACTGAGTCAGACTGGAGGTGTGGGACTCCACCCTGAGTGGCTTTCTCCCAAGTGACTGTGGGTGTCAGTCGTTTTAAAGAGATTGTCTACAGCTTACTCCCATCATAATAGAAAATGGCGTGGGGTCCCTCTCTTCAGAGAATGAAGTATAGCCAGTCCACAGGACTGGTTGGAATGTTCTGGCTCTAGGCTCATTTTCTTGCAGTGGGTGGTAGTGATCAAGAGGTTGGAAGAGGGAGGTTACTGAAATTCACAGAAATCTCACTTTAAGCAAATTCTGCACCATGAAGTAAATCTTATGGAATTCCTTATTAATAAGTAATTTAATTTATGATAGACTTCCCCAGCTAAGTTTCTTTTGATTATAAGAACTCTTTACCAAATGTGGAATTTGCTTGGATTTTAATATGCATTACACATTTTACAAATTTAGGAGAAGTCTTATAAAACATTATTTCAGATTGTAGAGTTTCCACATCACATAAAATAAAATATACTTCAATACCGATTTCTGTCTTTGCATAGTTACATAAATGCTCTGCATCATCGCCAGTGTTTTAACAAATCATTGGTTGCACCACACCTGGTGGCATAAGATCAGTTTTTAGATATTTGTTAATGGATTTTCTTTGTTTAGGGGGTTTATACTTCTCAAGATGGCATCTTTCAGCAATGCCTTACAAAGTTCTGGTTGATTAACTGGTTAAATTGAATGACACTGGTTCTTACACATGCATGTATGCATCTTAATAAAAAAACAAATAGTTTGGGTATTACCTGTGATACTGTTATGTACAACCCTTACTTATTTTCTTCATGTTGATGTACATGTGAAAAACACAGCTCCTGATGAGAAGCTGGGCTATATTTCTTCATCTCTCATCACATGCAGGTTCCCAAGAAGAGGCACACCAGAGACACTGTTCTCCAACGAAGCAA
>PITA01030296.1:0-16730 GCA_004023965.1 Spilogale gracilis | reverse complement strand
AGTCAGGAAAGGATGGGTGGGGTGTGTATATCAGGAAAAGTGTTAATAAAAATAACAGCACTTGTGGATAAGTAAAAAGGTAATTTATATCATTGTTTCATAAAGCTTAACTTACATACATATCATTTGAGGATTTTCTTAATGTGCAGATTCTGATTCAGTAAATCAACAGGCCTGAAAGTAGGCATGTTGACTGATCCCCCGGGGGGTTCTGAGGTTGCTACTCCTCAGACTACACCTTGAGAGGTAAAGACTTTAACCATGATCAACATTGCTTCCTTAGACATTTTCAACATAGATTTTAGTAATTTTCCAAGCAATTACCAAAAATGAGGAGTAGTGTGATGTGCATTTCATAAAGCATCCCATTTGATCTCTGTAAGAATCTCCTAAAATGTGGGGATGCTGTCACAGACACAGGTTTCTCTTGTTGGGGTGATGAGGTCCCATGGGTAATATACAGCACGGTCCATGTCCACTTTCTCAGGGGACTTGTTGGATGGAAGACGTGTCTACCACGCCTTGGGAGCAAAGGCTTTCAGGACCATATTCCTAGATCAAGGGAGAACATCTAGAATGAGACTTGTAAGAGTCACATGAATATACCCAACTTCTTCTTTTCATCATTAATAATCCGAATTTAAGGGCAATCGGCAGAGATTTCACTGGTTGAGATGGAAGGACCCAAGCTCCTTAAGCAGTTTCCATTTACTGTTCTGATACAAGTTTCCAGATAGAGTTGCAGAAGTTTACAGTTGTGCGCCAATGGAATTGCTTTGTTCTCCTCTGTCAACAGATAAAAGAATATAAAAAAGTATGCACATAGTCATGATGTGGTTTGGAGTGGTGGGGTTCAGTGCTAATGACCAGGAAACAATTCTTGAGATGTCTTTGGCACAAAAAGGTGGTTTTTTTAAATCATGGGGACAGGACCAGTGGGCAGAAAGAGCTGCTGCACTGGCGTTGTGAGGAGTAAATGATTATAAACTCTGGAAGTGGAGGGAGGTAAGGAAAAAGGCAGGTTTCCAAAAGGGCTTTCATATGCTAAAGATGACTCACAAAATACTAGTGGCCTGGCTATTGTCAACCTAAGGTTGTTTCCCTGTCTAGCAAGCCTTAACATTAAGATAGTTCAGCAGTTTCCTGGAGGAAGATTCTGCTATGTATTTTAGATTTGGGGGGTTTAGATTTTAGATTCTGGGGGTCCCTGGTTATAAGGAAATTTAATTTTTATTTCTTTTCCCTTCTGCCTTTGTTTCCCAAATCACTTACAGAGGGGAGGGTGATGTTAGGGCTACAGGAAACTGAATCTATGGGTTTCTGGTAGGTAGGCTATTGATAAGATTGCTTTTTCTTGTTAAATGCTAAGACATTTGTAAACTGGTGGAGACTTGTGTCCTGCGGGACTGTGGTCTCTATCAGTTAATCGTTGTTGTTGTTGTTTTTCCTTCTCTGGGTTTCTGGGCAGTCAGGATTTCCCTGGAGAAAGTCACACAGATCCCACCTGGGGGTCCATTTGTGGTGGGGGGTTCCCTCAGCTTGCCTTCTGCTTCCCTCCTCAGTTAACCTTGTTGTGGCATAGGTAGTTTATTGGCCTTGAGGAATGAGGACATGTCATGGTTATATAGAGCGTTAATATTAAGGGAACTGGTGAATGGACTATGGGAATGCTGGATTATCTTTGTACCTTTCTGTAAACTTAAACTTATTTTGAGATCAAAATTTGAATTCTGTAGATACTATATGCCAACCTAGAGGAAAGGGAAAGTGAAGTAGTCTGTGACAAAAAAAAAAAAAGGGTAATTTATTCTGCTGTCTCTTCATAAAGAAGGGCTATGGAAGGTTTGACAAGCAGAAATTTTATGCCTAAAATCAGGCAGTGAAATGTGTGGTTCCTACAGTCAGACTGCTTAGGTTCAAATCTCAGCTTTCCACTGACATATAGATAGACCTGAGGAAAGTTACTTAATCACTCTTTGTCTCAGTTTCCTCATCCATAAAACGGCATAACATCAGTACATCTTCTTAAACACTGTTGTAATATTGTGACTTAAGATAAGGAATGTATATTTAGTCTTTGTCCCCATTTCCTGACACAGCTCCTAAAGCCACCCGAATCTCTGAAGTAATAAATTTCCTTTTGTAGGTTGATCAATGACTGACTGGGGCTCCTGGATAACCTGCTAATTAAAGCTGGTTGCTAGGGAAATCAGTCCTGGGACTAGAGGATCACGGCTTTCCTTCCCACCCCTGACCCTGACCCTCACCCTGACTGTGGAGGAGGTGAGAGAAGAGGAGCAGATGTGGATGTTGAGTTAATCATTAATGGCCAGTGACTTCATCTATCGTATGCTTATTCCATATAAATCCCAAAAGTATGGGGTTCTGCTCTTCCAGGTCGCTGAACACATGAAGGTGCTGGGAGGAGATAATGGCTGGAGAAGTCAGGGAAAGTCCACACCCCTTTTTCCCTCATGCTTTGCCCTGTGCATCTCTTCAATCAGGGTGTTCCTAAGTTCTAGCCTTTGTAACAAACTGGTAATCTCGTAAGTGAACCATTTTCCTGAGTTTTGCCAGCCTTTCTAGCAACAGCTCAAACTTGAGGGTGTATTAGGAACCTCCGATTTATAGCTGGTCAGCCACAAGCCCAGCTGACAATATGGATTTGTGATCAGTGTCTGAAGTAGGGCGGTCGTGTTGGATGGAGAGTTTAACCAGGGGATTCAACAATAACTCCAGGTGGATTCAGACTGGGTTACCTCCGAGGATACCCAGCTGGTGTCAGACAATTGCTTGGTGTAGGGAAAAACGCCACCCATCTGGTGAACAGAAGTGAAGTGTGAGTGTTGCATGTAGAGAAGAAAACGGGTGTTTTCACTTAACAGCTGTTATAAGGACTAAATAAAATCACATATTTAGAACATATCTAGCGTGTCTGGGTGGCTCAGTTGGTTAGGCTTCTGCCCTTGGCTCAGGTCATGACACCTGAAGTCCAGGATCAAGCCCAGGTGAGGCTTCCTGCTCAGCAGGGGAGCCTGCTGCTTTTCCCCCTCTTCTCCCTCTGCACCAACGCCTGTGCTTATGCTCATTGTCTCCATCTCTCTCTCAAATAAATAAAATCTTTGAAAAAGATAAAGTATATCATAGCACCAATGATAATGAGTTCAACAAATCTACTATTTTTTACTACCATTAATGTCATTTTTATTCAACTATCTTTTTTACTAAAAAGATAGTAATCTTCAGTGGAGTATCTAATATATGTCCCCTAATCTGCCTAAAAACACTTAAAATTTAGCATTTTCACCAGAAATGAAATTGACAAACAAGGTAACTGGGAACAAGGGAGTTAACATTTGTCGCTCAAGATCATCCCCTTAATCAGAGCCTAGTAGAATAAGACCCCAAACTGGCTGCTCCGACTTTAAGTTCTAGGACTCTTGCTCTGCTCTGTCATGTTGTCTCTTTTATGTGAATGCTTGCCCTTTTTTTTATGAATAATAAAAAAAAACTTATTCCAAATAAAAATATTGCCCAATACTTACTTGAACCTCCCTATCACTTCCGGCGTCCTATTTCCCAAGACTTGCCAATTCTCTGGCTCTTGGCTCAAGAGGACAGAAACAGCTTCTTATACTCTCTGCAGAGCCTCAGGCAGAGAAAACAGATTACTTCTGAGCTGAAGGGTTTTCTGAGTATCAGAAGAGGGGGATAGACCTCCTCTCCACTATTCTATTAATGACTTGCACAGAGCAGAGCACCTAGACAAATTAGCCATGCTATTAGACCTACACTCACTTTGCTTAATTGTCAGACTGTAGTACCCTGGGGAGATGCATAGAGGGCCTTGCTGCTAAGCAATCTTGTCGTCCAATGCCAATCTCATATTCAAGGCTAACGGCAAAATTCCACACAGCTGTTCAGATGGCTAGTGTATCCACTGGCCGCAGTCACTGACACCAAGTGAAGAGCTGAGCTCAGGGTGTGTTGACAAAATGCTGTGTTCATCTCTTGAGTTAGAGTGAGGGAAGATTCCTAACCATTCTTTCCACTTGTCTGTCGGTTGGTCTATTTATTATTCTTCATCTGGGTCCCCTCAACCCATTCCTGTTGCCAGGCTTGTATCACTGTCATTTGTAAGTCTTTGTTTGTCCTTGGAGAGCAGTGTATTGATACTTCTTCACTTTGTGATGCATGATATACCACTTTTCGGTTATGAGAAATGAGCAGTTGCCAAGATGTCTGGCAGCTTCCTGGAAAAGGAAAGTTTATTAAGTAAGGTACCCATTTTTACAGCATGACAAAAGAGTGGCTACTTTTCCCTAGATGTTTCAGGTAGTGGAGTTCCTTGGAACTAGACCCATATCTTCTGGTAAGACCAAAGCAATGAAATGAAAAACAGGAAATAGGAATACAGTTCACTTTCCAGTGGATATAGTTAGCTCATTGATGCTATTGTGGTGAGAAGGAGGAAAAGAAGACATCTCAGGTGCACAAGTTCCTGTGTCTGAAGTCATCACTCTCATTGATACAGAGTCCCTCAAAACCTATGACTTAAGCCCCATGGCTGAAATTGATAAACCCCCAATTTTGCATTTAATCGTTAGACTAGTATAGTGATATCACACAGTTTCAAAAACTGGACATTTGTTTTGTTCCCTGTAGCCAAGAACATCTTTGTACAAAGTTCCAATAATTGTCTCTGGTTTGCAACTCCCATTTTGTGCCTACCTTGATTTAACTACTTGGTGCATTAAATGCATGCTAGAAACAGCAGGGGCACTAACCTAAAAGTATAAGAAATTTACTGTAGAAATGTGTGAGTATGTGTATGGGGGAATATATAAATATGTATGTATATTCATGCAACTTTATATGTATATATCTATTCATTAGTTTATGTTCAGCACATTTATTGACTGCATACTCTATATGGTAAGTATAAAAAAGTGAGGATAATCAAAATAGAGGGAGGCCTGACCCACACAGAACTTAAATAGCTAGAGCATGGCAAGAAAAGTAAAGAGGCAATTACTATATACTATAATAAATACTGATGGGGAAAAGTGAGCCGTCTATGAAACACGTGACTCAGACTTGAGAACTGAGTGGTCAGGAAATGCTTCTCAAATGAAGGCCATCTGACTATTTGGCCACTTACCCTGAGACCAAAACATGAGAAGAGTAACTAGGTGAAGAAAAGAGTGATGGGTAAGATTTCCATAAAGGGCTGTGGAGAGAAAGACAGAGAGGAACAGTACAAAATGTTTCTGGGCAGCATTGAGAAATCTCTTCACAGTCCTAAATTTACTGTGTGATTTTCTATTGAAAGTTGTATAGCCTGAATACATAAATTGGGAAGAACTTTGGTCTTGTTCTAGGCTTTGCTGAGATGCTTTCCTGCTCTTTCTGTCTGATCATTTTATTTTCTTCCAAGCACTTTGTCCTATAGGGAGCTTTCTCTGATACTCCAGACTGGTCCTTGTTCTTCTTGGGGCTCCAGTGGAATGTGTATTGTACTGAAGTATTACTGTGTTGTCTGTCTCCCTATGAATCTGTGAATTTTCTGAGGGCCAGAGTACTAACTCCTAACTAACTACTAACTACTACTACTACTAACTACTAACCCCAGAGTACAGTTTTTGAAAATCAGCATCGATCTGAATGGCAACTCTTTAGGCCATCAGGACTCCCTGTTCCCGAAGAGCCCTCAGGTCCTCATTTAATTTTCCCAGTGGGGTTATGGGACCCTGAAACATACTTCTTCCTGTCAGGAGATCCACCCAAGGCGAGCTCTGCACTGGGATGCAAGTTCTTTCTGGGCTGAAGCCAATGATTAGTCAATCTTTCTTACCAGACGAGCTTTGACTAGTGATGAGCTATTTACTTCTTTGCTGATGAGCGACTTTACTAAATAGTTGTAAGGAGAGAGTTCAGTCCTGGGCTCAAGCAAAACTTTTAACAATACTCACAAAGATGGAAAAAGAGAACTGAAATCTCTTGAAGAAGTTTGACTCACGATAGCTTTGAGTAGGAGCAATTTTAAATGGATGTCTGAAGTTAGTGAGACGGAGGTTCAGAAATATAAACCAAGTTACAGCTGATTTAGTATTTTAGTTGGTTACAGATGAAGAGCTGTCTGACTCCAAAGCTTGATCTTCCTCTACTCTGATAGACCATACTTCCTCCCAGATCAATTAGGTTAGCCACCTGCTGGCTAATGAGCAGCTTTATCATTACAGCCTGTGATGTGTTGAGCTTGGGTTCTTGGCAGGCGACAGAATAGGAAATCTCCAGAAATCCTGACCTGATGAAGTTGCATGTGCACACACATGCATGTGTGTTTTCTGTGTGTGAGTATAAGGACTCCTGTGAGAGCTCTGGGGTGTTTCACTCGTTTTGCTTCTTCTGCATATTTTATAAATAAATTTTAGAGAATAAGTTGTGACATTTTCTTTCTTTGTGAGGCTCTCAAGTATGTAAGGGCGCAGCCTGGGTTAAACATATTTGATCCATATTTTATGAATAATTAGCTTATCTTATGCTCCCTCCCTACTAAATTTGTTTTTTTTTTTTAATCTCTTTAGAAAAAAAGAGAATAAGAAGGAATCAGCCAAACTGTTGTTTATAATGTTCTTTTCAAGACAATTGGAAGAAACCTCTAGGAACAAATTTGAGTAGTTTGAGCAAAATTGATATTGGCTTTCAACTGTATTCTTTACTGCTGCCCAAACACAGCTGATAGAACATAAACTCATGAGGAATATCTCTTTTTTACATGATATTTGTAGGTTATCAGGAAAAAGCCAATGCCAACAGTTAAGGCTTGAAGTTAAGAATTACCACAAGCCACCAGTGGCTATCCAAGATGCTAGTAATTCAATCTCAGTTCCTCACACATCTTTCTCATCATTATTCTAGGCTATCAGGAGGCATTATAATTCATTAATTAAATGTGAGCACATTAATGGTAAATTAACAAAAGGTTCAAACTGTTAGAATAGTGACAATGTGTTTTGTAAGATTTGAACCAGTAAATATGTACTGTAATAAATATAGTTATTAAATAAGTAGCCTTATCATATAGGTATGGGTCATATGTCTGTGTGAGTGTGTGTGTGCTATAATTTTTGTAGAGAGAAGGAAATTCAGTTAGGGTTTCCACATTTCACTTAAGAAAACACAGAAGAGCTTAAACCATTTGAGCATGGCTTCTAACAAAATGATTAAACTTTAAAATGATACTCAAAGGGAGATAAATCACATATGTGAAAATTCATAGTTTATGAGATGTTACTTCTATTTTGATATAATCATGTCTGCAGGATTTATTGAGCAATTGTTATTTTTGCCTTTTAACCAAAATATCCTAGGGTACCATGCTTTTATAATATTTCTTCAACCATCACTTCCTTTGTGGCTGTTGGTTTATCTTCCTATATCCATTCTGCTACCTAATTTTCTCATTGGCTTAAATGAAGACTTGAGTGTGTTTCCACAGAAGTTCTGCAGAGCAAAGTTAGTAAATTTTATTAATATTTGCTCCTCAGAAAACTTTTCAATCCACCTCCTTGTAAGTTTATAGCTATACTGTTAAATATTTGTGTTGGTTGAGTTCAGACTTTTATATAAACTATTAATATGACTAATACATATGTCTTTAATCCATGTCTTTAACTCTCTTGTGAAAATCTGGAGTACTCAGTAGCGAGAGAAGATCAGTGTAGCACAGGGTTTTCTAGCCTTGGCACTATTGACATTTGGAGGTTTCTTCTTTGTTGTAGGTTCTGTCCTGAGTATTGTAGGATATTGAGCAACATCCCTAGCTCCTACTACTAGATTCCAGTAGCAATCCTTTGCCAGTTGTGGCAAATAAAAATGTCTCTAGACATTGCCAAATAGGCCTTGGCAGGGGGTGGGGAGAGCAACAGAATCACCCCTGAATCAGAATGACTGAAAATCCTGGAGTAAACATTTTAGGATTAGCTATTTGCATGAACCTTGTACTTTTTTTTTTTTTTTTAATATTTTATTTATTTATTCAACCGAGAGAAACACAGCTAGAAAGGGAACACAAGCAGGGGGAGTGCGAGAGGGAGAAGCAGGCTTTCCGCCGAGCAGGGAGCCCAATGCAGGGCTCAATCCTGGAACTCCAGGATCATGACCTGAGCCAAAGGCAGATGCTTAACGACTGAGCCACCCGGGCGCCCCAAACTTTGTACTTTTAAAAGTGAGCTACTTTTACCATAAACCAAACATCAGTACATGGTCACGTAAACTATTATTAATTATCCAGAACTCTATTTTATGTTTAAAGTTACTGTTTTCATTACATTTCTGTCCAGGTCTTGACATTTGGCTTGTTTTCTATCTCAGTCCTTCTAACTGAAAGTTTGTCAAGCTTCTCCAACAATATAGATTTATTGCATTGATGGTGTGAACTGATGGCTTCCCTAAATCCAGTCTTTGCATTGTGACTGCACAACTCCCTCCTCCCCTGCCCCGACCCCCCCCCCCCAAGAAGTAGAGCCTGTTTTCTTTTCTTTTGAATCTGGATTGCATTTGTGACCTATCTGCCCTACAGACTGGCAGAACTGATAAAGTGCCAGTTCTGAAGTTAGGTCTCACGATGTCTTGCTTGCTCTGTTTTCTCTTGAACCCCTGAGTCTGCTGTGTGAGCATATCTGGGCTTACATGCTGGAGAGTGGGAGGGATCCCAAGACAAGTCAGCCAAGCAGAGGCCATCAGAAATGACCCCGGCTTGAGCCAACTAGCCAACTGACTGCAAAATCAGGAGCAAGTTCAGCTGAGATCTTTCAGATCCACATCAGAGGAATCCACTTACCCAACCCACAGACCCAGGAACTAGATAAATGCTAATCATTTGAAGCCACTAAGCTTTAGAGCTGCTTATTTATGCAGAATTAAGGATCAATTGATGAATCTACTTAACTTGATTTCTCAGATTATCTCTGAAACCTTGGACCAGACTTCCTCCTTTTACTCCTTCTGCTTCAGCCACTCCAAGTAGGATTAACTACTAATCCAGGTTTTGTCCTCAATTGTAGCCCTGCCCCACTTGGTAAGGATCCCGTAAGTCCTCTCCCAAGCCCTAAAAGGGGCAGAGTCATTCTAGTCATGGACTTTACTTTTCATATTCTTCAAAATGACCTATCTTAATTTAGAATAGCTATAGTTTTGATTAATGCTGCAATATGAAAAGGCCTTTATAATACCTAGTAATAATACTTATATAGACAGATCAGATTTCAAATAAATAGTTAAATTCATAGATGTGGCTTGGCCAGACTTTCCATGAGGATTTAACACTTGGAATCTTTTCAGTATAATGTATGGAAACCATCTGGGTATTATTCATGCATTCCAACTCATTTTGGCATTGAGTCTGGTCTTGTACTGCAAATTCATTGTTCAGATATGTTGGACTTACTGGAGTCTTCAATAATTTATTCTATCTGGTTAAATTTCTGGAGTACCTTGGTATTATTCACCCCCTTAAAAATAAATAGGTTAGTTTAGGTAACTTCGCTGATGGATAGCCCACAAAGGTGCAGGATACAAGCAAGTATGAAGTAACCTGCAGGACTAGTTTCAGAAACTGATTGCAAATGATCTCTTTGGGGATTTATGAGTCTATTAAATGTTCACTTTATTCATTATTTATATCAATTTATGCTATTTAAAGACTATTAATATCTGGTTAACTATTATTGGAAGAAATGTATTCACTTTTTTTTTTTAAATTTTTGGACACTTGTGTAATTAAAACTTGAATACAAGTTTCTCTCAATACCTGGAAGTATAATATTCCTATGAAACATTTAATAAGCCAAGACGGCATGAAGAAAGCAGTTACCACTAACTTATATGGAAGATTTTTATCCAAAAAATAACCTCTGTTAGGCTTTTCTGACGCTTGAGGATACATCTTGCTAAAGGATGCACGAAATAAATCAAAGCACAGACAGGCACAGACACAGGTCAAAGTCCGCAGCTTGATGCTGAGACGCTAGGTATAGTTCCCAGGGAAGCCGCTTGGGGGCGCCCCTGTCACCGCTCAGAGTGTGCGTTGCCTCCCTCCAGAAGGGCTCCCAGCAAAACAATGCTGAAAGCTATTTTCACTTTTCCCAATATGAGTGGAATAGTCTTTTCGAATTTCTTTTGGTCTGTGGAAGCAGGGACCAACGTCGGCTTTTCATAAAAGTGAAGTGGCATAAAGCCAACTTTTTTTTTTTTTAAGATTTTATTTATTTACTGACACAGAGATCACAAGTAGGCAGAGAAGCAGGCTCCCCGCTGAGCAGAGAGCCTGATTTGGGCCTCCATCCCAGGACCCTGAAATCATGACCTGAGCCAAAGGCAGAGGCTTTAACCCACTGACCCACCCAGGTGCCCTAAAGCAAACTTTTGAAAAGCAGAGGATACCTGTATATCTAAGAAGATGAGAAATTAAAAACAGTTGGGACCTCAGGATTAAGATACATGCATGTCCTATTAAATAATTACCAGAGGCTATTGTTGGAGCCCCATAAAGAAACCTTGTTTGGTGGAAAACGCGAATGATGATAATTAGAGAAGGTGCTAATCATGTAATCAAAGTATCCACCAATTATGTAGCTATGAATGGCCACAGTGAGTATGATGATATTTCTATTGTATAACCATCTGCTTGAAGATAGGAGATATGTTTTCTTTTTGTTTCTGATATGCACTGTGTAAACTAGGACTGTATACTGAAGGTCTCTTGAGGTTCATGTACCCTCTATGGCTTCTCATGTTTCTAAATTCTATCATCTGTGCCCTCAACAGTCTATTCTGTGTGATGGTAGAGAACTCATGCCACCCTAAAAATGCAATTCTAAGATTTTCTTAGAAAATCAGTGCATTGTTGGTGTGCCTGGGCAGCACAGTTGATTAAGCATTTAGCTCTTGGTTTCCGCTCTGGTCTGATCTCAGGATGGTGAGAGATCGAGCTCTCAGGTGACACGGTATAATTATTGTGTTTAGTGGGAGCATTAAGCCAATAAATACAAATTTTGAAATATAAGCACTTCAAAATAAAGTCAATTTCTGGAAAATGGTGTGGTCTCACAGTACTCTCATGTTTATTGAGACACCCTATATATTTCTTATTCTGTGAAACTATGGTAGGGAGTGTTGCAGCATACTTAAGACCACATCAGGAGAATTCAACACTCCCAGTAGATGTTTGCAGTTTACCTGGGGCTAGGGTCCCTGTGGACTTTTGTGTGTCTGCTACTTTTATTCCGTAGTTCTTCCTGGCCTCCTTAGAACAGCACCTCTTCTTAGGTGACATACAATGTCAACTCTTTTCGGAGGGAACAGACACCTATAACTGCAATGTAGTACAACAGAAAGAACACATTTTGTTCCCAAGTAATGGTTTAATCACGGCAACCATAACACAAGGGCTCAGAAACCAGGTCTCGAGACCATTTTTTTTTGTCCTGTCGAGCTTCCAGACTTTTATAGTCATCTGCTGGGCTTCCCACTTGGAAATCTGATGGACTCTTCCAATTCAACACATTCACATTTAAATTTGTCCACACATCCCCCCACCATTATTCTTGATATATATAATATATATAATATATCAAAGGCAGAAAGCAAAGGCAGAAACCCTGGAACGAATGGATGCATTTATCCTTATTGCCCACCTGCTGTTCTCCTTTATCTGGACTTTTCCCAATTCTTATTAGTCCTTTTTTTAAGTCTAGCCCATTTATTTCCACACTGTTGCCATTGCCCCCTTAAAGGCTTTAGGTATCAGTTCTTTGATAGTATCGCCATCCAAACTTCTACCCCATTCTGTATCATTTACTATGTAAGTTTCAGTGATTTTTTTTAGGCCATACATGGAACTCCCTTGCTTAAATATTTCCCATTCAGTAAAACAGGGTGGCAAATGTCTAAGAGTTCAACCAGATTAAAAAAAATTAATGAAAAAAGCAGCAGGCAGATTTTGGCCACCTGGAAAGCATAGGTTCCACCTACAGAGGGCAGGAATTACTCAGCTGCAGCCAACTGTCATATGGAAATGTGGGCCTGGTAGAGCCAGATGGTCGGATATTTTAAGAGAAGACAGAAATTTGTGTAAAGTCTCCCAATTTTTAAATGGTTGCAATGAATAAATTTTTTAATGTGTCTGGCCTTAAAGTATACATTTAGAAATCTCCAGCATGTTAAAAAGAACCTCTGTGATCTGGTATCACTCTTAAATTTCCTCTTTCAATGCCGTCCTCACAGTTTATTCTTTGGGTAGCCAATGCCATTTGTTGATGCCAGGGAGTTTCAGGCACTTTTGTGTTTCGTTGAGTAGCCTCTCCCCTTCCAGCTGTCTGCTAACCAACTGTGTGTTCTTTATATTCAGATGGGCACCACTTCTCAGCCCCTCGAATATTTCCCACTCCCTAATGTGTGTGATCTCTGTATCTTTCACATAACACGTGCAGTCCTATAATTGAAATTCTATGTTTGTATTGCTGTCTTCTCATGGCAATGTGAGCTCTTTGGAAGGAGAAACTGGGTCTTCTTTGTGTCTCCAGCTTTTAACACAGTTCCTCACACTTTATGGATGTTGAGCAAATAAAACTCAAAATGAATAATGTAAATATTTTCTAGGCACTGTTTAGGAAACGTGGATTTTAGGGAAGAATCCCAAAAGTAAATTGGCTCTCACATGTTTTTGTATTAACCAGAGTTCTGCTGGGAGACAGAAATCATGGTGATAATCTGAGCAGGTATAAAGTTGGTAACCAGGTATCATAGAAGGTAAAAAGAAAACCATGAAGTATCACAATGGCAGCATTGTCAGGAAGTAGCTACTGCTACTACTGCAGAAACAAAGGAAAGAGGTTGGAATTATCAAAACTCAAGCAGGCTGGAGGAGGGGTGGGAGGTCCCAAGGAATGAAACCCAGACCTTTGAGGGAAGGGCTTGGCAGACCTGGTGAGGGAGCCTCTGAGTTGAAGCAGGGTCACTCAGACCTGGGACCCACATGTGTGAAGGGGAAAGGTCCCAGACTGGAGCTGGTGCATGTGGACGGTCTACAGTGAGACTTCTGTGGGGCTTAGAAAAATTGTAATCTGCATTCAGCTGTGGCTTCTGCGAAGAACTGTTACTACAGAGTAGAGAAGAGAGGCTGAGGTGGGCTGCTGGGGGAAATGGAGGTAAAGAGGCAAGCGTGGCCCCTTTTGCTTCCTCCAGCTTTAGAGTCTCTTTTTTGTGCCTCCCCTTGGCAGAGCCAAACATGGGATCAGCTGGCAAAGGAGAAACATGGTTTGCAGAGTCCCAGTCCCAGCACCAAAATGCTGAGTGTACCAGTGAGAGTTTGAAGCTGAGAAAAGATAACTGACTGTCCATAAAGTCTTTAAAAAAAATGATAAGGAAGTCTGAGATGAAGAAAACAAGAATTTACATTGAAAAACAGCTGAAGTAAAGGTTGACTTTCTGCTTTACTCATACAGTCTCTTCTTCTGGACTTAACCTGTAGCTCCTTATGTCAAGTTGAAACTTATTTTCAAGCTTATTTCAAGATCTACCTCTTCCATGAAACTTTTTCTAGGACTATAAGAAAAAAAACATAGTATCACCATGTTTTAAATTCCATTGAATTTTCCAATTGTGTTAAATTATTAAAAATTAATTGGTACTGTTACTTCTGTTGGATCTTGGATCTCTAGAAAGAAGCAGAATAATGCATATACAGTAGGATCCAGTTATGTGCAGCACATAATCAGATGGAAAAATCTGTGATCCACCGATTAACAGACTAGACAGGAAAAATCACATCATGCTATCAACTGATTCAGAAAATTTATTTGATAAGATTCAAAACCCTTTCATAAAAAGAGAATTTCCTCAACTTGCTAAAAGCAAACTACTAAAAAACTGCATTTAGCCTTATTTGTAATGGTGAATGACTGAATGCTCTCCCCTCTCCCCAAGAATGGAGAAAGGAATTGAAGTGTGCTGTTCTGATTACTAAAGTTCTAGCCACTGCAGTAAGTAAAGAGAATAAAGGGCATACAGATTGGAAAGGAGGAAATAAAACTGTCACTATTAACAGTTGACATGAATGTCTACGTTGAAAAAAATAATTCCAAATAATCTACTAGAAAAAAGGCAATCTGGAATTAATCACTGAGATAAGCAGGTGGCAGAATACATGGTAAACTTGCAAAAATCAATGATGTTTCTGTATACTAGTGATGAGCACATGGGCCCAGAAATTAAAAATACAACATCATTTATACTTGCTCAGAAAAGGAAATACTTTGATGTAAATCGAACAAAATGTACTTAGGATGTGTATGCTGAGAACTATGAAATAATGATTTAAAAACATCAAAGAATACCTAAAAAATGGAGAAATATTCTGTGTTCATGAATAAGAAAGCTTAATGTAATAATGATGCCCTTTCCCCCTAAATTTTTACAAAGGGCTAACTCAATGTCTAGAAAATCACAGCAAAAATATTTTGTTTACATATAAACAAAATTATTTTACATTTTTTGACAAGGCAAAGAAATTGGCTATAAGGATAAAATAGTTTTAGAAAAGAGTAAAGGGAGAGAGTTACTGTGCCCGATTTAAAGACTTACATAGCTATAGCTATATTAATTAAGACTTGTATTAGTGGAGGGATAGATACGTAGGTAATGAAACGGAATACAGAACCCAGAGAAAAATCACAAAACATGTCATATGCTCAATCTACTTCTGACTACGTCACAAAACCAATTAAATGGAAAAAAGATAGTTTTTTTTTCAACAAATCCATAGGTAAAAACAAAATAAAACAAAGACAAAGAAACAAAAAAACTGTGATCTAATCTTATATATGAATGAACTCAAAATGTAAAGTGTAAAGGTATTAAACTTTTAGAGAGAAAATTATTAGGATCTAGGGTTGGGAAATAGTAGACTTGGGGGGCCCGGGTGGCTCAGTGGTTAAGCCTCTGCCTCCAGCTCAGGTTATGATCCCAGAGTTCCGGGATCGAGCCCCGCATGGAGTCCCACATTGGGCTCCCTGCTCAGCGGGAAGCCTGCTCCTCCCTCTCTCACTCCCCCTGCTTGTGTTCCCTCTCTAGCTGTGTTTCTCTCTGTCAAATAAGTAAAAATCTTTAAAAAAAAAAAAAAGAGTAGACTTAACACCAAAGGGATGATTCATAAAAATGGTAAATTGAACATCACCAAACCAAAAAACTTTTACTCTGTAAATAATCCCATCATTCGGATGAAAAAGACAAGCTATGTAATGGAGAAAATATTTGAAAATTACATATCTGGCCAAATACTAGTATTTGGAATATATCTGATAAATAGACAAACAACAACAACAACAAAACTCTTAAAACTCAACAGCTAAAAAGCAAACAACCAGATTGGAAAATGAGGGAAGGAATGGAAGGATGTTTCCACCAAAGATGATCTGTGGATAGCAGATATCCACATGAAAATGTGCTAAACATTATTAACTGTTAAGGGTTGCAAATTAATACCTCAGTGAGATTCAGTATCAAACTGGCTAATATAAGCACAAATAATGAGACCACAGATGTTTACAAAGATATGAAGAAACTGATCACTTACGAAGTGCTGATGGGAATATAAAGGGGGACAGCCCCTCTGAAAAACACATTGGTGTGGTCTTTAAAAGGTACATACGCAAATACTGTATGGCCCAGCAATTGCTCTCATGGGCATTTATATCAGAGAAATGAAAACCATACAAGAAAACCTACACATGAATGCTTATAAGAGTTTTACTTATAATGGCTTCAAGCTGAAAACAAGTCGGATATATCAACTGGTGAATGATTACATAAACTGTGGTCCATCCAAATCATGGAATAGTCTAAGAAATAAAAATGAACAAACTACTGATGTACACAAACACCAACAACCTGGATGAATCTCCAGAGAATTGAGCTGAGTGAAAATATTCAATTCCAAAAGGTATATATGATTCCTTGTATATATCATTTTTAAAAGGACAAAACTAGAGAAATGGAGAAGAGATCAGTGGTTGCCAGGAATTAAGGAGGGGTAATCTTGGCAGTATAAGGATTCTTGTAGTATAACCTGCTTGTGTCAGTGTCCATGTTGTGATATTGTACTATAATTTTGCAAGATGTTACCATTTGGGGAACAGGTAAAAAATACATAGAAACACTCTGTAATCTTTACACATGCATCTATCTCAAAATAAAAAGTTTAATTAAAAAAAAATCTTTCCTCCTCTGTGATTCCAATATGAAGACAAGGTTAAAAACAACTGCAAATCTGTCACAGTCCTTACCAATTCCAATTGTTTTCTCAACTCGGAAGTAGGCAGAGCTACCAGCTTCCCTTCATTGTCATGGTTGAGCTGTTGTTTACCTTAGAGTAAAATTATCAGCCAGAAAAATGATTACCTCTCCTCTTTCTCTAAAATGCATTTTCAATGTGATCTTTGAAAGCGTCAAATTTTGTAGACTTTCATCTAGCCATGTGGAGAGTGTGTGTGTGTGTGTGTGTGTGTGTGTGTAAAGTGCTGGCAAAGTGACAATTAAAATGCTTCCATGTTCTTTTGGAGTAGATGGGAAGAAGGGCTTGAAGGACACCAAGATAACAGCATAGACCAGATTTTAAAAGAAGACGAAGACGAAGACGAAGACGAAGAAGAAAGAAGAAGGAGGAGGGG
>PITA01030295.1:0-16714 GCA_004023965.1 Spilogale gracilis | reverse complement strand
ACCCCTGCCCCGACTCCTGGGAGCGCTCAGCCCGCCTTTTCCCCTGGGCGAGTTTCCCGGGGCACCCCTTGGTCCACTCTGAGGGAGCCGAGCATCTGCACGTCCCCGGACGTCTCCGAGCCGTCGCCGGCGAGTCCCTCCCTCGCAGACAGCAGGGAGTTGCGGCGAGTCAGCGCCGAAATGAGGTACTTAGGGCCCGTGCCGTGTCGTGACGGGGTGGCCGAGTGGTTAAGGCGATGGACTGCTAATCCATTGTGCTCTGCACGCGTGGGTTCGAATCCCACCCTCGTCGGCCAGGCATTTTAGTAACGGGGAGAGGGAAGAAATACAGCCAATTTAAGCCCATTCGCTAAAAAAGGTTGACTTCGCGGCTCCCTCCCTTTCCTACTTTCGGACTCTCGCTGTGGTAAACTGGATTCTCCCTTTATGGTTGGCCGGTGCCCTTTGTGCCTTCTGGTGTGCTACCTTTCCGTGCGTGCGACAGGAGGGGGTGGAGCGGTGGGAGGAGGAGAGAAAGTCAAAGATGAGGTTGAAAAACTCTGGAAACCACACATCGTGCCCTTTATTAACGTTATTGCCCATTATTAATATTATTCTACCTCATTATAGATCTACAGTTCACCTGGAACTAATGTTTTTAGTGGAGGAAAATCGATCAGAATACCTATTTATTGATCTATCTTGATTTATAGATAAATATAGCCATTTTGATATTCTAATCAAACACCATTGTTAAAAAGACTATTTTTTCCCTCCTTTTGCTCTACAAAATCACCTTTGCCATTTATATCAAATGTCCTGTATGCGTGGTGCATTTCAGGTTCCTACTCTTCATCTGCCTAGTTCACAGTACCCCACTGTTATGTACTATAACTTTGTGATAAGTCTTGACCCCTTGTTCCTATTCAAGATTGGCCTGTTCTCAATTGCCTTTTTGTATTTCCATATATATTTAAGAATCATTTTATAGGGGTGCCTGGGTGGCTCAGTTGGTTGAGCGACTGCCTTCGGCTCAGGTCATGATCCCGGAGACCTGGGATCGAGTCCCACATCAGGCTCCCTGCTTGACGGGAAGCCTGCTTCTCCCTCTCTCACTCCCCCTGCTTGTGTTCCCTCTCTCGCTGTGTTTCTCTCTGTCAAATAAACAAAATCTTTAAAGAAAAAAAAAAGAATCATTTTGTAAATTTCTGCCCCAGGAAATGGAAGGTTGGCATAATTTTGGATAGTATTTTTTGAATCTGTACATCAGTTTGAATATAATAGACATCTTTAGATATTGAATTACACAATGTATATTACACCTTTCAATTATTTGTCTTTTCTATCTCAATAGTGTCTTATATGATTTTTCTTCGTGGAAGTATAGCCCATATTTTACTAGATATATTTTAGATATTTGTATGTAAGTAGCTAAACTATGCTATCAAATGTGGTATATACAAATATGCTATGACATATGCTGTTATTTTTGAAATTTTATGTTTATTATTTCATTGAAATCTAATTTATTTTTATATACCAGTCACAGAAAGGCTGGTATCAGTTCATCGTGTGGATTTCAGGAGAAGCAGGCCTGATCTCAGAAATGTTAATGTTGGGAAAAGCTGACCCCACCTCAGGGGATGAGGATACGCACATGGGTAGAGGTCATCAGACCACAGGGAAAACTCGGTGTGCCATGCGTGTACTCTCCCACGTGCCATGTGTGTACTCTCCCAGTGCCGTGTGTGTACTCTCCCACGTGCCGTGCGTGTACTCTCCCACGTGCCATGTGTGTACTCTCCCAGTGCCGTGTGTGTACTCTCCCACGTGCTGTGCGTGTACTCTCCCAGTGCTGTGCGTGTACTCTCCCACGTGCCCTGTGTACTCTCCCAGTGCCGTGCACGTACTCTCCCATACCAGCAGTGGCAAGAGGAACATCATCCACGCTTCACCACAAAACCAATGCACACAATGCTAGGGAAGGAAATAGTGGGATGGGGGAAGTTGAAATTGAGATGGGACATTTGTTTTCTGAGAGGGAAAATATTCTACTGAAAGGCCCTCTCAATAAGCTTGTGAACATTTTGGACAGGAGCTGACCCTGAGTTAATCTCTGGCACTACGAAACGGGTGAGTGCTGAGGAGGGAAGATCATTGCTCTCTACAGTGAAAGAACCACCTTTGCTTTACACATGTAAGCTTTATTTTGAGTCAGTCTGTTGACACCATTATAGAGAAGTCTCTTCACCTCAAAGACTCAATCATCCACTCTCTAGGTAAATTTCCCTGTGATACATGCACTTTTGCTGCAGTTATAAAATTGATTAGGAAACATTAATGAGTTCACTGAATATTGACAATATAAAAGCATATGACATGAACCTTCTATTTTAATTAGTGGCCTTCCATTGCTCCTCAACAGGAATACATAGTATCCTGCTCAGAGACATTCTCATTCCTCAAAGCTCATCACAAACCTCTTGGATCTTCTGCAGAACAAAACAAACCTAAGGAGTCCCTGGCCTCTGGCGCCTCTGCTGTCTCAAGTCGGGGCTGAGGCCTGCGCTCCACCAGCCGTGCCCTCTCAGGAATGAAGGCTCTGTAGCAGTGGTTCTCACTCACGGGTTATTTTTCCCCATTGGAGGGCATTTAGCAATGTCTGGAGACTAGAGAGGAACCATCTAGTGGGTCAAGGCCAGGAATGCTGCCAACGAACGGGACTGCCTCCCACAGCAGAGAATTTTCCAGCACAAAGCGTTATTAGGATCAAAATTGAGAAATCTTGACATGCGTGATAGATATTAGTATAAGGCATACATACACATATGTATAATAATATATTATATGTGTGCACGTAGATATGTAAAGTAGGGGAAAACACATCAGATGGCCACTACTTGACTCTCTTAGATCAATACCTAACTCCTTATGTCGGCGTTCGAGACCCTCCATGCTCTCAACTCAGTACTCCTTAGAGTGAAGCTTTGATCTCTGTCACCTGTGTCCTGTGAATTCCTACCCAACCCCTCTCTCGGGATGTTTGTGTACTCTGGACTGCTCCTTTTCCTTTGACTGATATTTTTTCAAAGACCATTTCCAGATTTACCCTCTGTAGTATGACTATAGAGAAAAGGGACTGATGATTTGCTTCTCAACTTTGAGTTTGGCTTTGCATTCCGTAACACATGTGGTGCTTCACATGGACCCAGCAGATTAAGACATCTGCCCAAGTGCACCTGCTTTGGGGTGATATGTCTTCAACAAGCCTGGTCCCTACTTGTTTGGGTACAGTTAATCTGCTTCTATCAAATATATACAGGAATGTGTAGAACCCTTTGGAGCTTCTTAGACCACTGAAGAATCATAGTAATTTATTCTCGATGCACTATCTTCTGATAGCACCATAACTTCTCCAGAGATTTCTTTGTTTGAGCAGAAAATATGCCAATTAAAATTAACTGCATGCTTCCTCCTGCAGTGTCCTCTTGCTCTTCTGCCGTTCTAGCTCCGTGGTTAATTCCAACCACCCTGGGAGGCCTTTTCTGGTCTCCAGGATTAAGATGCCTCGTTGTAAGTTCTCAGAGACTCTCTTAATTCTTTAGACACCTATGAGAATTGTAGTTAAATGTTCCCAGCCATTTGTTTAATGTCCATCTCTCAAAATATCTGTCTCCCTTTCTCCTTAAGGGCCTGGGCTGTGTCCCACTCTGTTGTGTGTCTGTGGTATCCAACATAATGGACTTCTAAAGAAATAATAAATGAAAAAGTTACTTCCAGAATAGAATTTTTGTGTGCTGAGTCTGGGTACATATGTCCATGGGTCTAGGACTGAATTTGTTCTTCTCCTGTTAATTTGTCTTATGTCAGTTTAAATATTAGACCAGCCAAAGAACCCAGAAGGGAGGAAGGAAAATCTCTCCATGCCTACAAGGATCGTTTATTTCATTTTCTTTAAAGTACGAATCTAGGAGTGCAATCGCTGAATCATATCATAGATTATATGATTAACTTCTTAAGAATCTGTCAAATTATTTTCCATTTTCCACTGACAGCACAAGTTTGCTCTAAGAGTTCCAGTTCCCTCATGTCCTTTCCAACACTTGGTATGATTTGTCTTTTTAACTCTGGCTTTTCTAATAAGTGTGTAGTGGTCTTTGGTTGGAGTTTTAATTCAAGATTCCCTAATGGCTAACGATTCTGAACATCTTTTCCCGTAGTTATTTGGTAATCACATCCTTTATTATGGAGTGTCTGTTCATATCTTTTGCCCATTTATTTAATTGGATCCCCTATTCTCACAGTGTTGAATGTTGAGCACACTATAAACACATTTCGTTACCAAATATAAGTGAATTTGCAAAGATTTGTCCCAGTTTATGACTTGACTTTTGATTCTCTTATCTTTTGAAGAGCAGATTTTTTAATGTTAAAGAAGCCCAACTTATCAATTTGTTCCTTTTTGGATTATTTCTCTGGTGTCATAGCTCAGAACTCTGTGCTTTACCTGAGGTCACAAAACTTTGTCCTTTATTTTCTTCTAAGAGTTTTGTGGTTAACCATTTTTTTAAAAAGATTTTTATTTATTTATTTGAAAGGGAGAGATCACAAGTAGGCAGAGAGACAGGTGGAGAGAGAGGAGGAAGCAGGCTCCCCACCGAGCAGAGAGCCTGATGCGCCCCGATCCCAGGCGCCCATGGTTAACCATTTTATGGTTAAGTCTGTGATACATTTTCAGGTCGTTTTTGCAAATTATGGGCTCAAGCTGTTTTTTTTGTTTTGTTTTGTTTTTGTTTTTGTTCTTTCTGCTTATGGATATTCCGTTTTTCCACTTACTAGAAAGAATATCCTTTCTCTACCAGTTTGCCTTTGGGCCTCTTTCAAAAATCAGTTGTTCATATGTGATAGTTTATTCTTGTGCTCTGTTCTGTTCGTTGACCTACTTGCCTGTCTTGCTTGGCTTTCTATAATAATTCTTTGAAAGCAGTAGTTGAGAGCCATCCATCTTTGTTCTACTTTTTGAGTTGTTTTGGCTATCCCAGATCCTTTTCATTTCCTTGCGAATTTTAGAATCATCTTGTCAATTTTTACAAAGAAATCTTCTGAGTTTTGATTGGGTTTGTTGAATTTATAGATCAGTTGAGGTATAACTGATGAGTTAACAGTATGAGTCTTCTGAATAAACTTTGTCTTCACATTGACTCATCCTCTTTAACTTCTCCCAAGAATATTTTGTATTTTCTGGGGCACAGGCAGTTAACATCTTTTGGCAAATTTATCTCTAAGCATTTCATATTTTTTATCATATTATAAATGAAATTCTTAAACACAAAAGATATTTCTGATTGTTGTCAATATATAAAAGTACAGTTGCATTTTGTATATTAACTTTGTAATCTGTCATCTTTCTGAACTCATTAGTTCTACCAGCTTTTTATAAATTCAGTAGAAGTGCTCCCTTTTCAATTTGGGTGACTCTTTCTCTTCCCTTCTTCTCTGACTCTCTCTAGGTTTCTCTTTCTCTCTCTTGTTTTTTTCTTCTTTTTCTTCTTTTGCCTGATTTCACTAACTAGAGTTTCCAGCACAACATTCAGTAGAAGTAGTGAGAGCACACATAGCTATCTTATTTACAATCTTAGGGAGAAAACAGCGATTCCCTTTTATGGTGTTGGTTAAGTTTTTTTGTGGATGCCTTTTATCAGGGTGAGGAACTTCTGTTCCTAGTTTCTGAGAGGTTTTATCAGGCATGGATATTGGATTTTTGTTTCATGCTTTTCTTCATCTACTGAAGTGATCATATAGATTCTCCTTTATAGTTTGTTAGTGCGATGTTTTACACTGATTGGTTTTCTCATGTTAAACCAACACTACATTTAGGGGATACTCCGGGAACATTTGATCATGCTGTGTTATTCTTTTAAGAGGACTAGATTTTCATTTCTAAAATTTTGTTTAGAATTTTTGCATCTGTGTTCATGAAGGTGTATTGGTCAGTTTTCTCTGTTTGTAATGTATTTGTCTGATTTTAGTATCAAAATGATGTCCCTGCTACGGAATGAATAAGGGTTTATGAACATTTTAAGACACCAGATAGTAAGTGTTTTAGGCTATGCAGGCCATAGGCTCTCTGCCACGCTCCGCTGGGGCGGTGAGAAAGTCACCGCAGATAACTCCCTGCGAGCGCTGCAGCTGTTCTCCAACAACACTTTAGGACCCGAATCAGCTGATGGGCTGGATGTACCTACAGACCGTTGCTGGCCAACCCCTGAGTTAGGAAGCATGTCCACTTGACTCTAACACTTATGAAAATTGCAAAGACGATCATAAAGGAAGAACAAGTTTGGGGGACTATTAAGTAAATATTAATGCTTATCTTAAGCTATGGTAGTAAGGGTGATTGGTATTGGGCTAAAAATATACCCACATTTAGAGAGTCACCTGAGTTGTGACCAACAAAAGGGCATGCGCGCTGGGCAAGGGGTGTCTTTTTAATAAATTGTGTTGGGTCAAGGATACGTCTGTATGGAAATACCCATATGGAAAAGACTCTTAAAAGTCAACAAATGAATGTTAAATAATCCAATAAAAAATACTCAAAGATACGAATAATCTCCTCCACTTAATGACATTCAAGGTACAGGAAACATATGAAAAGGTAAACAGCATCACTACTCATAAAAGAACTGAAAATTCAAATTAAAACAGCAAAATATCACTGCACATTCTTTCCAGAAGGACAAAAATCAACAAGCCTGACAAGATAAAGGCGAAGATAGGAAGCAATTAAAATCATTTTATATTGTGCACAGGAGACTAAATTAGTTTCTCTATTTTGAAAAATATTTGTCAGTGTTTACGAAAAGTAAATACATGACTACCTTACAAGCTGTCAATTCTGCTCCTAATTATATGCCTGAGATTAATGAATGCATAAGTGCACCAAAAGACATACACAAAAATATTCATAGAGCTTATAATACCCCAAAAAACTAAAAGCAACTAAAAAGTAACCAAGGACATTAAATTTTAAATTGTTAACATTTCCTGAAATTATCTTGTAAGCAATTAATTTTTTTTTAAGATTTTATTTATTTGACAGAGAGAAACACAGCCAGAGAGGGAACACAAGCAAGGGGAGTGAGAGAGGGAGAAGCAGGCTTCCCGCCGAGCAGGGAGCCCAATGCGGGGCTGGATCCCGGGTCTCCGGGATCATGACCTGAGCCGAAGGCAGTCGCTCAACCAACTGAGCCACCCAGGCGCCCCGTCTTGTAAGCATTCTTAAAGTACCAATGAACACTTTGGCCCTAATAATATGTCACCATAACTTCCAGGCCATTAGGAGTCACTGAAATACTTTAACATGCATATATTATTTTCAATCAATAAAGAAATTTTAGAATTTAAGTCTATAAACATTAAGGTATTACTCTGTAACATAATTAATGTACACGTAAATTCAAAGGTATTATGGTTTTTAATCCTCAGTTTGTTAATATTTTACGTTAGGTGGACTTTTTTATCAAGCATAGCAATAAAAATATTTTAAAATGGTATTTGAATCAAATAATGCTCGAAAGCCCAACCACAGTGTTACTCTACTGACCTGCCCTATTATCAGAATGGAATAGGAGGAAACTGGCAAGGATGATTTTTGAGTTTACAAAAGCAGTTTGGAGGGTCTGGTCCTACTCCTATGTGGAGGAGGCCATTCTGCCTCTTCTGGCTTGTGTTCATGAGAGCCTGAAGGACTAGAATGGGAAGAAATGGGAAGGAATGGGAACGCAGCATTAGCTCCCCAGCAGGGGTGAGGGTATATGGGGAGGGAGAGATGGGGTGCCACAGAGCTAAGGAAGGTCCTGAACACATCACTTTGTTCTTGGCAGCGGGATTATTATTTTTTTAATTTTTAATTAATTTATTTTTTAAATTTTTTCAGTGTTCCAAGATTCATTATTTGTTTATTTTTTTTAAGATTTTATTTATTTATTTGACAGAGAGAAATACAGCTACAGAGGGAACACAAGCAGGGGGAGCGTGAGAGGGAGAAGCAGACATCCCGCCGAGCAAGGAGCCCAATGTGGGGCTCGATCCCCGGTCTCCGGGATCATAACCTGAGCCAAAGGCAGTCGCTCAACCAACTGAGCCACCCAGGTGCCCCAAGATTCGTTGTTTATGCCCCACACCCAGTGCTCCATGTAATACATGCCCTAAATACCCACCACCAGACTTACTGACCCCCTCACCCACTTCCCTCCAAAACCATCGGTTTGTTTCTGATTCCGCAGTCTCTCATGTTTCATCCCCCTCCCCGATTTACCCCACTTCTCATTTCCTTTCCTTCTCCTACTGTCCTCCATGTTACTCCTTATGCTCCACAAGTAAGTGAAAACATATGATACTTGACTTTCTCTACATTGCTTATTTCACTCAGCATAATCTCTTCCAGTCCAGTCCGTGTTGCTACAAAAGTTGGATATTCATCCTTTCTGATGGAGGCGTGGTATTCCATTGTATATATGTACCACATCTTCTTTATCCATTCATCTGTCGAAGGGCACCTTGGCTCTTTCCACAGTTTGGTGATTGTGGCCACTGCTGCTATGAACCCTGGGGTACATATGGCCCTTCTTTTCACTACATCTATATCTTTGGGGTAAATGCCCAGTAGTGCAATTGCAGGGTCATAGAGTAGTTCTATTTTTAATTTTTTGAGGAATCTCCACACTGTTTTCCAAAGCGGCTGCACCAACTTGCATTCCCACCAACAGTGTAAGAGGGTTCCACTTTCTCTGCAGCCTCTCCAACACTTGTTGTTTCCTGTCTTGTTAATTTTGGCCATTCTGACTGGTGTAAGGTGGTGTCTCAATGTGGTTTTGATTTGAATTTCCCTGATAGCTAGTGATGACAAATATTTTTTCATGTGTCTGTTAGCCATTTGTATGTCTTCTATGGAGAAGTGCCTCTTTGTGTCTCCTGCCCATTTTTTGATGTGGTAGTCTTTTTTTTTTTTTTGGTTGTTGAGTTTGAGGAGTTCTTTATAGATCTTGGATATCAGCCCTTTGTCTGTAGTGTCATTTGCAAATATCTTCTCCCATTCTGTGGATTGCCTCTTTGTTTTGTTGACTGTTTCCTTTGCTGTACAGAAGCTTTTTATTTTGATGAAGTCCCAGAAGTTCATTTTCGCTTTTGTCTCCTTCGTCTTTGGAGACATGTCTTGAAAGAAGTTGCTGTGGCCGATGTCAAAGAGGTTACTGCCTATGTTCTCTTCTAGGATTTTGATGGATTCCTGCCTCACATTGAGGTCTTTCATCCATTTCGAGTTTGCCTTTGTGTGTGGTGTAAGAGAATGGTCTAGCTTCATTCTTCTATACGTAGCTGTCCAATTTTCCCAGCACCATTTATTGAAGAGACTGTCTTTTTTCTACTGGATATTGTTTCCTGCTTTGTCAAAGATGATTTGCCCATAGATTTGTGGGTCCATAACTGGATTCTCTACTCTGTTCCATTAGTCTATGCGTCTGTTTTTGTCTGGCAGCAGAATTAATGGGATTAAGTATCAAAGCACCTTTGGTCTCTTCTCTTAGACTGTGAGAGCCAGGATAATGTCTCACTCCTTTTTTGCTTCCCAGATGCCTGAAACAGTTCTTGATAGGCACTTACTCAACAGTAATTGTTTATTGCACCCTTATACACTATTTTTAAAAAGATTTTATTTATTTATTTGACAGAGAGAGCGAATACAAGCAGGGCAGAGGGAGAGAGAGGAGGGAGCCTGATGCAGGACTCGATTCCAGTACCCCGGGACCCTGATCTGAACCAAAGGCAGACGCTTCACTGACTAAGCCATCCACGTGCCCCACACCATTATACACTATTGTAGTTATTCTCGATTATCCAGGTGCTTTAAGGTCAGGTGTGGAACTGACTAGATAAGGCAAATGAGGCTTAATGCAGGAGCAAGTTTTGTGGGAAGAAATGAGTATCAGGAAGTACTAGACATGCAAAACCAAAATTCTGTGAGAATTTGAATCCAGTATCTTTTGTTTACTAGATAAGTAGAATGGATTGCAAAGTAACAGTCAGTTGTCCTAGAAAATAATTTGATGTGCATCATACGAATGACATTTAAGAGCATGTCAGTACACTTTTAAAATTTTTAATTGAGAAGTCACATTTTGTTTCCAGCAGGAAACATACCAAGGCAAACTCTTTGCTACAAACATTGGAAAGGCCTGACCAGAGAGGCTGCCAGTTACGGAAAATGACAGATACAAACTGTGTTTTCATTTCCTATCTTGACATCCATAAAAAGTTGTTCCAAAGGAAAAAAAAAAAACCTGTTCTTTCCCCTCTCCAAAACAAGTCACCGAATTCTGAAGCCCCCCGTGCCAGGTGTTGGAGTGTTGCCATGTGATGGTTACTCCTTTTGAGGAAATGGGAAGCGTTCAAAACCTAAGCTGTCCTCCCCCCAAAAGCCCCCAGAAGAACAAAAACACAGAACTAGTTTAAAGAAAGAGCTGGGGGTTGGGTAAAGAAAAACACTCTATTGTATCAAAGGAATCAAGAAGCATGAAAGGCTAAGCCTAAAGCAAGAACGGGGGGGAGGGGGGAGGCGGCACAGATAGGAGAACGGGAATTTCTCTCTGAGGAAAGACTGGGTTTAGTAATCGGGTGGGAAACAGCCATTCACGATAGAAGTGACTTTTTTTAATGAGCTGGGAAATTGTAGATGGTGTCGCGTCATGGTTTGTAGGTTGAGAGGACGGATCTTCTAAAGAACTTGGGCCCAAGCAGTTCTGTGCCCCTTAGGTGGTGGGGGAGGGACAGGAAAGGAGCTCTGTGCCCCTTAGGGGGTGCGGGGGGGACAGGCAAGTGTACCCCAAGCCGAGAAGGCACGTTGAGACTGGGAAACTAAGCAGGGGGCTGCGTACGGTTGACACGGCTTTACTCAGGGTAACTTGCTGACAGAATGTGCCAGAAAGTGAGACAGGGAAGGCAGCTACCTAGCTATTCTCCGAAAAGTCCAGATGGTAGTCCCCAGATTTTATAGAGCAAGAGGGCAGAAGGGCAGTGTAGTCAGACCAAAGGGGTTGCATGCATGTCAGAGGGCTTGCCTGCCCCTGATGGACAGCGAATGGTTTAGTTAGATCTTGGAACCTTGCCTGTCTGTCAAGGAGGGAGTAGACAGTGTTATCTCTAACAGATTCATGGGAGGCCACAGCAAGCCCCCCTCCCCAACACATGGCCCCCACAGAGGTCAGCCCACGAACCCGAAGAAGGCAGGGTCAAGAGTGGGGTCAGTACTGTCCGCCCTACACATGGTCAGACTGAGCTCTGAAGTCTCTTTAGCTGTGGGCCGTCAAGGGGCCACTAGAGGTGGAGAAACCAGAGCACATCCCGACACAGAGGGGCCCAGACGCTGGGCCTCGTGCCTTCCGGTGGCCTCTGGAGTCCCCGGGGAGCCGCGTGTGACATGCCAGTCCCTGCACGGTGCTGTGCACCACAGCCGGGGAAGGGGCGAAGGGACAGAAGGAGAAGCGGCAGCAGCGAAGTCTGGAAGGCCGGGCTGGCCCCTGGAGGTGGGGGTCTTTCCGGCGGATGGAGACACAGCTGTGTAAACTACAAGTGTAGTTTGACTTGTGTGTGAATTTCTGAGACTAAGTTGACCAGCATTCATTGTGTATTTTTTATGACAGCCTTTTAAAGAACACTCAGTCTGTCTCTGTCCCGTTGCCTAAAAAGAGAGAGTGCGAGAGGGAAGAAGCAAAATGAAATCCAAAGGCCTACATTTTTACCATATATATCTTAAGCCAGCTAGTGAATCTAATTAAAGTTGCTTTAACTTTACATACAAAATGAACCAGTTTTGGTAAATCAGTAAAATTTAACAGAGTCATCTCAGTGTCCACTGGCCGAGGCATTCCTCCTCTGAATACCACAACTTGCAAAACCAAAAAACCAAAAATCCAATAAACTCAACAGCGTGAGCCCTGCGATGGAAGGAAGAGAAGGTTGTTGCAGCTGGTGATCAAGCCCCGCAGCAGACGGAACCCTCCACACCTGCCTCTCCGTGCTCTAACCGGTGTGTTTGGGCGTCGGCAGAAATGACGGCTCTTCTCTGCCTCTCGAGCACCCACGCATCGTCGCCCTGGACAGGACCCCAGTAATTCGCCAAACCCCCTTGCCACTTTCACCGAGCCTCCCAGAACGGATAAGGCTGCGCGACACCTCAAGACTAGTGAGCCCCGTGGCCGTCTTTGCATTGCTTTACCTTTTCTCCATGACGTGCTGAAATGGGGAAAAACAGTGTTGTGAGACAGGAGGTATAAAGCCTTCGATGAGTTCATAGATAAGCTTGCTCGCAGTGGCCGAGAGTGAAACACACCAAATGTAGAATAAGCATGTGTCTCAGTGAAGTCCAGGACACAGCGGATCCAGGAAGCCTGGTCCTCGTATACGGGACCCTTCGCTGCGTCCACATCCAGGTCAGCTGTGCCGAGCTAAGGGTCCGTTGAAGAACTCCTGTGTAACGTCTCCTCTGGGCCACCTTGCTTACCAATTGCTTGGGCAGTAAGAAGGCTCCGAGAAAAGGCATAGTGACACGCATGTGCTCGCTGTCGCCCGCCAGATCACCGAGCGCTTCCTCGGAAGCGTGGCCCTCGCGGTCAGCACTGGTATGGGCCAACGCTGTTCTTGGAGTCCGGGACCGTTCTGAGTTCGTTCGTCTCACTCTTCCCCGAAACTTGTCAACAAGTCTCCGCTTTTGTCCCCTTCACATCTTGGCCTCAGCAGACAGATCATCCACTCACATGAATCAGTTTAGATCGCTATCTTAGATCGATTCTCTTCCCAGCAAAACTAAACAATGAGATGCAATGCTCCCACTTCTTCCCGGGGGCAGAATCCTCCTCTCCTCCCTCTTATCTTTCACCGATTACTACTGTTTCTAACACTGCTGCTGTGATTGGTGGCAATGGTGTTACGTCACATACGATGAATACTTACCATATGCGACGCGTTGTTCGAGGCATGTTAAAAATGTTCATTCATGGGGCGCCTGGGTGGCTTAGTCATTAAGTGTCTGCCTTCTGCTCAGGTCATGGTCCTGGAGTCCGGGGTTCGAGTCCCGCATCGGGCTCCCTGCTCAGTGGGAGGCCTACTTCTCCCTCTCTCACTCCCCCTGCCTGTGTTCCCTCTCTGGCTGTGTTTCTCTCTGTCAAATACATAAATAAAACCTTTTAAAACATTAATTAATTTAAAAAATAAAATTAAAATGTTCATTCATCAGAAGCACTACTCGAGCCTCCTTTTCAAATAAGGAAAAAGCTAGAGAAATTAAAGTAATGTGTAAATGCCAATTTTAAGTGCCACCGGCCTAGTTTCAAACCTAGATAGTCTTTCTCAATCAACAATGTGTAATAAACTCCTCATGTCATTAAAAATAAAAAGTTTATGTTTCAGAAGTAGAAATAAATAAAAAGAAATAGAAATGATTGGAGTGTGAGCTATCTGCTCTAACAATTATTTTCTTCCTTCAGCACTTGCCAGGGCTGGGCCTGGTATATATCGCTTCCATATGACAATGAAATGCTGATGTATGCATCATAGTTTTATAGATCTGATGGTGTGCAAGTAATAGTAGGAGTACAAACCACATGTTCACGGGGTTTCTTAACGTCAAGTGTATAGTATAGTTTCTGTTATAAATGAAAACAGATTCATTGACAAAGACTAGAATGAATATTAATAATGTGCAAAACAAGTTCTTCAGAAATCCCTTTTTTATTATTAAAATTCAAAAATTCCTCTCTGCTTTGATGTGCAGAATGCAAATATGCCTTCATGCAATGGAAACTCGAAAGAGGTGCATATCAACATTTGGGGGCAATCTCAAGAAAAGTGATACTTTGAAATTAAAGCTTAAGGTAAGTCTTTCAAATCAAGGAGAGTTTGTAAATATAGTTATTATTAATTGGAAATTTGCCATATATTATCAAAACTTGAAACTAAAATTAACCGAAGTTATGTTACAATGGAATTAACTTTAACATACCAAAGGTATAATGGAAGAATAGGTATCTGTATGGTATCTAGATACAGGGTCACTGATCCTTCCATAGACTGTCAGTCCGGCTCTGTTAACTCCCTGGGGAATGGGGTGCCTTGTTTTCAACAATTGTTGGCGATTAGTTTAAGAAGAAATAAGTGCATAGTAGAAAAATGCAGTATAATCATTTGATAAAGTTGGGGGAAAGGCTATATACAAACTCGGTCTAGCACAACGCTGTAGGCATCCTGGTTTGTGGTTTGGGTTTCTGGAGAAGACCTGTCAAATAGTCGTAAGCACTTTGAGCAACAAATATCTATTTATTTTGTGATGAGATATTTCACAATGTACATTATTTTCAAGGACATACCATGTTCAGTTTTGAACCAATTCTTCTGAAGCTGATCAGCAATGACTTAAAGTGACACGTTTTTCAAGGACGGGATAAAAACCTTGCCTTGTTTACAAGGGGACCCCATCAATGCAAATTACCCCAAAGATAAAAATCCAATTTTTTTTGTTTAAGATTTTATTTATTTGACAGAGAAACACAGCGAGAGAGGGAGCACAAGCAGGGGGAGTGAGAGAGGGAGAAGCAGGCTTCCCGCCGAGCAGGGAGCCCGATGTGGGGCTTGATCCCAGGTCTCCGGGATCATGACCTGAGCCGAAGGCAGTCGCTTCAGACCAAGGAGCCGCCCAGGTGCCTGAAAATTTGATTTCTTTACCTGATTTGTTTATGGCTTAGGCAGTTTAATTTTCTGAGTAATAGGAGAATTAGCTGGGATCTTTCCAACTCTAGTTTTCAGAAAACTTCCTCTTTACAGATTTTCATCTGGGAATGGACTATATTGCTCATGACTTATCTTCTGTCTCAGTCCCTGTCCTTTTCTTTTTTTATTCTGATTTCTGTCTCCTAAAGACAAACAACAAAGAAGTATTTAGCTTGGAAATTATCATCTGACTATCTGGATTCATGGAGAGTGTCAGGGGGCTCATGTGGCATGTGACAGAAGTGACAAAAATTATTTATGTTCTATCTATTTCCAGATGCTCAGTTATTAATTAGTGTGGGATGGAGATGAAGGAAAGAACTGTCTTTTCCTTCTTTGTTTTTCCTTTTATGACTGAACACTGACTATGTGGAAGCTACAAACCAATCAGTAGCAATTCAAACTGAAATCTATGAGGAAGCATATGGGGGCAGTTCCCATATGTTGGACAAAGGGTTAAAAGCTCAGAATCGGAAGGAAATTTCAGAGAGCAGGAAAGATTGAAGGGGGGCATTGAAACAGTAGGATTTGAGTAAACAAAGAAGTGTATATTTGACACTGGATTTAACAAAACGTTGTTTTAGGCATTACCACTGTATTAGATCTGTTTTAGATAAACTAGATAATATATTTAAATTAAATCCATTAAAGTTACCTAGACCCCAAACCACCATAGAAGCTTCCAGAATGCTTCGTGGCTGATCGTCATGCCTTTCAAGCAAAGAACACAGAATACTGAATAGTTTTAATCCAGAGACATGTCATTGCTGTGTGACTGGTTCTTGTTTACGACATCGTGATACGGAGTTTGTTCTTCCTCACTGCTTCCAGGCAATGTCAAACATAGGATTTAAAATGCCAACAAAAGGAACTTGAAAA
Source organism: Spilogale gracilis (assembly GCA_004023965.1). Lineage (NCBI taxonomy): Eukaryota > Metazoa > Chordata > Mammalia > Carnivora > Mephitidae > Spilogale > Spilogale gracilis. Next base: position 1,039 of record PITA01030295.1, on the reverse strand, counting down.
TAGATACTGATTTTTGTTTCAGGAGAGTCTAGAATAAATGTCAAGCTTCTTCGCCTTCATTGGACCCCCCCCCCCACACACACACACATCTACACACACCCATAGTCCTCTCTCGTCTTGTAGTATTTCCCAGCATATGGGTATATGGTACCCTAAGTAGAGATAAAGCCTGGGTACTCTCCGCCTGAAAATGACACCCTCCGAATTCCTCTCTCCGACGAAAATTCCAAGAGGAAAATTACAAACTTCATTCCCATAAGGATAGAACGCTGAAGTCGAGAATGAAAAGCAGCCCACACCGCGGGAAAGTGTTTTCTCCGGGGGCTGCTGGGAGGGGGGGGCGACTTTGGGCTGGGAGTGGCCGAGGGTCCCCGCGCAACCAAAGCCGCGGGCGCGACCCAGATGCCGGCAGCCAATCCGGGCGCCAAGAGGACCGGCGGCAAATTCAAACGGCCCGCCCCACCCCCGCTCCCAACTTGCTTTAGACAAACTGAGTAGTTTAATCTGCTTCGAGTTTAGGCCGCTCTACTATCGTCACTTAATCCTAATGGTTATCAGAACCAGTGGCAGAACCCTTTCGAAAACCTAAGGGTCAGTGACAAACTCAGAACGTCCATTGCAGAGTTCCAGAGCTGACAGGGCCTGGTAATGTTTGTTGTCGTGTAGTTACCGGGACAGGAAGAGTCTTGACATTAAGTGATTGCCAGACCTCACAGACCAATTCCTGTGAAGCTCCCGGAGCCCGGCACAGAATGCAAACAAGCAGCAGCTCTCTCTTTGAGAACATGGGTGGCTCTTAAAAGAGCCTTTAATTTTCAGTTGGCAGCCGAGGCACTGTCTACTTGGCGCTGGTGTACTTGGTGACGGCCTTGGTGCCCTCGGACACGGCGTGCTTGGCCAGCTCCCCGGGCAGCAGCAGGCGCACGGCCGTCTGGATCTCCCTGGACGTGATGGTCGAGCGCTTGTTGTAATGCGCCAGGCGGGACGCCTCGCCCGCGATGCGCTCGAAGATGTCGTTGACGAACGAGTTCATGATGCC
>PITA01030294.1:0-16729 GCA_004023965.1 Spilogale gracilis | reverse complement strand
AATGGATTATTTTCAAAAGGTCTAAAAAAGATGAGCTTGTTTTGGGGTGCCTACATGGCTCAGTTGGTTATGCATCTGCCTTCAGCTCAGGTCGTGGACTCAAGCCCCAATGTTGGGCTCTGTGCTCTGCTGGAAGCCTGCCTCAGCCTGCCACCATACCTGCTTGTGCCCCCTCCCTGTCAGGTAACTAAATAAAATTTCTTAAAAAAAAACAACAAAAAGTTGAGTTTGTTTTAGCATTGTAAATGCTGATGGGGTTAATAGTTGTTTCCTCTACTCGCGTGACCATATAATTTTCAGGAATTCAACTGAGATGTTGGAGCCATGAACTATGTGTGAGGATATCGACCCTCCTCTTTTTGTGTTTCCTTTGTGACTAGTTGTATATTCTGAATATATGTGTCAAATGAATTTCCTCAGAGAAAAATGTTCTCAATGTAAAATTATAACTGTACCTATGGAGAAAGTTGGGTGTGGCTAAAATCTTACCTATAAAGACTATATGTGATACATGACTGTTGAGGTACCCCACGGGTAGCCAAGTAAAGAAATATTGTGTTCTTTTGAAGGTGAAAGCAAACTACAGCTACAAGGCTATTGAAATAGTTATTTAATAAAACTTATCCAAGTTAGTAATGGCAAAACATTTATTAATTACTGATTGTATGGAGTCAGTAATTTCAATAACAATAGGCCTGGTGGCCTTAATGAGTGGGACCAACCACAGTGAGTTTGTAGTAATCCACCCTGAGATACCATTCATTCTCTCTAAGATTAGGCCAAATTGAGCTGTTTAATGGAGCAATGAGAATAATCACCCTTCTCTAAAATGTTAACTGTTTTAACTTGTGGAGAAGGACAGGGCACAGGGTCTGTTTTGTCAAGCCAGTTGTAAATGTCAGTGACTTAATTTTTATTTTTTTAAATAATTTATTTTATTTTATTTTTTGAGTGCTCTAAGATTCATTGTTTATGTCCCACACCCAGTGCCACATGCAATAGGTGCCCTCCTTAATACCCCCCACAAGGTTCACCCATTCCCCCACCCCTTCCCTTCCAGAACCCTCAGTTTGTTTCTCAGTCCAAAGTCTCTCATGTTTTGTCTCTCTCTCTGATTTACTCCAATTCACTTTTCCTTTCCTTCTCCTAATATCCTCCATGTTATTCCTTATGCTCCACAAGTAAGTGAAGTCATATGATACTTGATTTTCTCTGCTTGGCTTATTTCACTCAGCATAATCTCCTCCAATCCCATCCATGTTGAAAAAAAAGTTGGGTATTCATCCTTCCTGATGGAGGTGTAATATTCCATTGTATATATGGACCATATATTCTTTATCTGTTCATCTGTTGAAGGGCATCTTGGCTCTTTCCACATTTTGGAGATTGTGGCCATTGCTGTTATGAACATTGGGGTACATATGGTCCTTCTTTTCACTACCTCTGTATCTTTGGAGTAAATACCCAGTAGTGCAGTTGCAGGGTCATAGGGTAGCTTTATATTTAATTTTTTAAGGTATCTCCACACTGTTTTCCAAAGTGACTGCACTAACTTGCATTCCCACCAATAGTGTAAGAGGTTCCCCTTTCTCCACAGCCTCGCCAATACTTGTTTTTTCCTGTCCTGTTAATTTTGGCCATTCTAGGTGTAAGATGATATCTCAGTGTGGTCTTGCTTTGAATTTCCCTGATGACAAATTATGATGAACATTTTTTCATGTGTCTGTTAGCCATTTATACATCTTTTATAGAGAAGTGTCTGTTACTTAATTTTTATTTAACACTTGCTGAGTTACAGCCTCCATACCTGCTATGGATATTTTAGAATATAACCATGGGAAAGTTAGGCAAAGCACTAGTTTAAACTGGAAGAATAAGGTAAAGTATAAATATTACTTTTTATTTTATATTTGGTAACTCAAAAGTATAAAGGGTAATTTTTTTATATTTAGTGGATTTCTAAGCATAACTAATTTCAGCCCCAGTATTGATTAAGGCCATGGGAAGTTTGCAAATTGGTGCATCTCAGTAGATGTTAAAACTAGATTCAAATCTATGTTGTAGAAATGCAAAATGCATCAGCACCGTTTATCTTCTGTAATAGTGATTATTTTAGTGAATATATGGTATCCAGCTGGGTCAAATTGTGAACCTATTTTTTAGTTTTTGTTTGTTCTCCCCCATCTAATTTCTTTGTTTCTCTCTATTCCTTCCTTCTTTCCTTCCTTCCTTCCTTTTCTTTCCTTTCTTTCTTTCTCTTTCTTTCTTTCTCTTTCTCTTTCTTTCCCTTCTTTTCTTTCTTTCTTTCTTTCTTTCTTTCTTTCTTTCTTTCTTTCTTTCTTCTTTCTTACTCTCTTTTTTCTGTAGTAACTGAATATATTTTAGGTGTGGTGTTGTCACTACCTTTCTCATATAAGTTCCTTCCTTCGGAAGTTATAAATTGATATCATCAGGGTAAGATATATTTTACCATAGCAACGATTACTTTACTGAATTAAGGAGTTTGAACTTAAATGTCAAGTTTGAAATAAGCCCTTGGCTGTCTCATGAGTTGGGGAAGGGACATACGCTTCTTCCTGTTAACTAAGGTTTTGGAATTTTTTTTTTTTTAAGATTTTATTTATTTATTTGACAGAGAGAAACACAGCTAGAGAGTAACACAGCAAGGGGAGTGAAAGAGGGAGAAGCAGGCCTCCCGCCGAGCAGGGAGCCTGATGTGGGACTCGATCCCGGGTCTCTGGGATCATGACCTGAGCCGAAGGCAGTCGCTTAACCAACTGAGCCACCGAGGCACCCCATGGATTTTTTTTGCAACAAAGGTATAGATAGCAGCATCAGCAAAGGCCAGTAGAGGGTCTTAGTGAGCCATTTCTGTTTAGAAAAGGACCTCAGCATGCCACAGGAAGATTGCTCTTCTTTAATACAAGTGACCACCCAATGAGTCCACATACTGCACAGGGTACTAGTCTTTCCCGCTGAGAACTCTAGAGATTAAGGCCAATGACTTCTTGATACACAAAACCAGCAGTTACAGGGTAAGAGTTATTCCCTTAGCCTAGGGTCAGTCACAGATTAAGTTGGATTGAAGATTTACAATTTTGTCTAAAATTTATAGATGAGTCTGAACTGAAATATACAATTCAATGTCATTTTATTTATTTGTTTACTTACTTTTATTTATTTACTTGACAGAGAGATACAGAGAGAGCACAAGTAGATAGAGCAGCAGGCAGAGGAGAGGGAGAAGACTGCTTTCTGCTGAGCCAGGAGCCTGATGTGGGACTTGATCCCAGGACCCTGGGATCATGACATAAGCCAAAGGCAGACACGTAGGCAAGTGAGCCACCCACCTGCCCCTCAATGTCATTTTATTTTATTTTTTAAAGATTTTATTTATTTATTTGACAGAGAGAAACACAGCCAGAGAGGGAACACAAACAGGGGGAGTGAGAGAGGGAGAAGCAGGCCTCCCGCTGAGCAGGAAGCCTGATGTGGGACTCGATCCCGGGTCTCCAGGATCATGACCTGAGCTCCAGGATCATGACCTGAGCTGAAAGCAGTCGCTTAACCAACTGAGCCACCCAGGCACCCCAAATTTAAAGACAACTTTAATCTCACATTCTTGCCCCTAAATATTTGAAAATTTTGTCTTCAGTGTTTTAAATCTCTAACAGAAATTTCATAAGACTCACAAATGCAATACATAGACAAGCACAGCAAAAATCACAAGCTAGTCAGTAGGCAACATTTCAAAGTGCATGCTAGACCATGCACTTTTTGCCGGTATCAAAGCAAAGAAAGAGAGGAAAGATCCCTAGTGGTGGTGGTCATTACATACACACTCTGCTTATGGTGTCCATTGTTGTGGCCTTTCAGAGATGGGCCAGGTCCTTCAATCCAAAGTTAGATTTGGATATGGGGACTGATGAAGCCACTTGGGCACCGAGAGAGTATAAAAAATTTGTTAAGTCGTATGAAGATTTTGGGTTAATGACAGTATGTTCCAAGTCTGGTATAAAAATGTCTTGAGAGAATGAGGAGCAATTGGCTTAGGGTTTTATGGTAGTTAGGGAGTGAGGCTGGGGTAAGAATTCCCCATAAACATGGGCAGGGCTTATGTGATATGAACTTCTCTATGGTGCCAAAGCAAGAGACAACTAGGCTTTCTTTCTACTCTGTCCAGATGTAGACAGAAGGGAAAGGAAGGTGAAACTTAAAATGTTTTACCATTTAAATATCAAAAGTAGACTCTATTACAAGTTTTTTATTATCTCTTCAATCCCCTTACCATGGTTTCATTATTTTGTTGGGTGGGGCAGGAGAAAGAGAACTTCAGTCCACTCATATTATTGATTAAAAAAAGAAAAACCCAAGACTTGAAAAGAGGAGAGGGGACTTAATATTCATTATAAGTCTCCTTTATGGAATTCTTTGTGATAAAATTTTTTTAATGTATTTCTATTTCCTTTATTTTTCTTGGAATTAAACTGAAAGTTTCTGTTTGGAAGTGTTTTCCCATCATCACACAGTTGTAAGATAACAGAAATAAATTTGAGAGGCTGACTACCTATTTAATCACAAACCACCCTCTTTTTTTTATTAAGATTTTATTTATTTGTTTGACAGAGAGAGAGATCACAAATAGGCAGAGAGGCAGGCAGAGAGAGAGGAGGAAACAGGCTCCCTGCTGAGCAGAGGGCTCAATGAAGCCTCCATCCTAGGACTCCGAGATCATGACTTGAGCCAAAGGCAGAGGCTTTAACCCACTGAACCACCCAGGCACCCACAAATCACCCTCTTTCCATTACTCCAGGATAGCTTTCAGTTCAGGTGTTTTTGTTTTGTTTTTGTTTTTTCTCATGTGGTTACTAAATCAAATGGATAAAATAATCCAATGCAGATTGCAAGTCAGAGCTATATTTTTGTGTAGTCTAACTATACATCTAGGTATCTATGTATCTGTATGTTCTAAGAATCTTAATGGTTAACATTTTAGGACTCCATTTTTCATTAGTGGTATTATATTTGTGCCTTAGGGAATGAGAAACTGACATTTCATTAAATAAACTTTTATCACTTGAAAATTATCTATATATAGTCTCATTAGATTTTTCTTTCCTTGGAGATTAAATAACTTACTTTTTTATATTATGTATCTTTTTTGGTATAATTACACTAAAATAGATTTTCTGTCATAGTGGAAGGAGAAGTTGAAGGTAAATGCACTACTCTAGCTTTCTAATTTCTTTGGTAAGAATTCTGCATGTTGAGACTTTAAAATATTATAGGGATTTTGTAATTATTTCTTATATTCTAGCTATTTTAGTAGTCAAAGTAAGAGATAAATTTACAGATATCCTCTTTGGTTTAACTAACAAGAGTTACAAGTCCATATTTCTCCAAACACCACAATTTCTATTTTTTCTCACATAATGAAGCTTAAAGAGACAAAATCAAATATACACCTGGCTTAGTATATGACTCAGTAATGATGAACAGACACTGCAAGTGAAAAATAGAAAAAATAAATATATCCTGTTCCCTCACAAGTCTTTGCTATTATTTAAGAGGATGGGACCCTGGAAGAGTAAAGATTACTACCTTAGAAATGTCTCCATATACAGTCTCCATGATATTCATATTCAGAGAAATGGAAAAGGACAGAGTAAGGAAAATATTTTTGCTAAGTGCTCAAATTATTCACTTAGTCATTGCAGACTCTAAAGTGAGACAGTGTTGCAAGCCAGTCTATAACATGACCTAATGAAATTTGGCTACCTGCTCTAAGGCCAGCCTTTGTATCTTATGATTGTCTCTCATATTTTGAATTGAGCAATGTTCTTTTACCCTTTCCTTTGACTACTGTACATATTTTTGTTCTGAAACTCATTTACTCTTTTTTAAAAAGATTTTATTTATTTATTTGAGAGAGAGAGCACATGAGCAGGAGTGAGGGTTGGAGGAAAGGAGAAACAGATTCCTTGCTGAGCAGTTGAGTGGGAAACGTGAGGCAGGACTCCATCCCAGAACCCCAAGATCATGACCTGACCCAAAGGCAGATGCTTAATGGACCTAGCCACCCAGATAATCCTGAAATTAATTTACTTCATGTTTTTGTTTACTAACATTTTAATTACCAAGAGCATGCTAGACATTGTCTTGGGAGCTAGGACAAGGATGAGTAAGAACTATGTACAGAATGCTGCTGCCTCTAAGGAGTTCATAGTCAAGTGGGAGGTCAAGTTAATAGGGAAATGGGTTAAAAACCAATACATATAAACAATATGATATGTTCTGTATTAGAGACGCATGGATTGAGGACAGCAGGAGCATAGTGGGTAGTGACTCAGGGAAATGGAGATGTCTTGTTAAGGAAGTATGGCATTTATCCCATCTGGAATTCATTAGACATTTCTAAAGGTCTTACTTTTCCTAGTATTTTCTAAGGTTCTATAGTATAGGGATTCCTATACCATTTTGCAGTCTTCATGGTCTTAGAACTCTTATGTGTGTGTTTATGTGTACCTATGTGAGTGAGTGAAGGTTTACTGTCCAATGAAGTAATATATGTGTGTAATATATCATATATATATATATATATATATAGAGAGAGAGAGAGAGAGAGAGAGAGAGACAGAGACAGAGACAGAGAGAAAGAGAAAGGTAGATAAGTGGCAGAATAATATTCAATGGGCCTGTTTCCTGTAGAGAAACCATCTCTTGATTCCTCTCAACCCACTTCACAACGTGGAAAAGAAAAACAAAACAAGAAAAACAAGAAAAACAAAAAACAAAACTTTGTTCATTGACCTTATAGTCCTTAGGGTTCTTACTTAGGGTTCTTAGGCAGTTAGTGATCTATTCATCCCTATAGAATACTACACTATGGGGCGCCTGGGTGGCCTTCAGCTCAGGTAACAATCTGGGGGTCCTGGGATTGAGCCCTGCTTCGGGCTCCCTGCTAGGCAGGAAGCCTGCTTCTCCCTCTTTGACCCCCCCCCCCGCTTGTGTCCCTCTCTAGCTGTGTTTCGCTCTGTCAAATAAATAAAGTCTTAAAAAAAAAAGAATACTATACTATATTTGCAAACCAATCATGCCTTCATTTCACCTGATCACATTTTCAAACTTTCACATCTCCACACATTCCATATAGTTTTCATGTTAGAAATTGTATTGGGGAGCTAGGAAAATCACAGCATAAGCTTCAGCACAGATACTCAGCTCTTTGAGGATACCTTGTTTTTTGGTCCCATATGGTTTTGTCTCATGGTTATTTGGGCATCACTCCTCCCAGGTTCCAGCTATCTCCTCTTTTATACTTTGCGTTTAAATGGTATCACCTCATTATCTGGCATCTATATTATTTATGGTTCTCCAGAGTAAACACTGTATCTATATCTATACCTGTATATCTATATCTGTATCTATCTCTTCATACATCTATATCATCTGTTGAGAGAGTCTCTATATAGGGAGAGGGGTCAGAATTTTAAGCAGTTGGTTTATGGCTATGGGATTGCTGATACTGGAAAATTGGAGAATCTGTAAGAAAGGGAAGTCCACCAGGCTGGAAATTCAGACAAGAGTGATATTACAGTCTTGAGACAGAATTGCTTCTTCTAGGAAATCTCAGTTGTTTTTCTTAGATCTTCAATTGCTTGGTTGTGGTCCACCAATTTATAAATAGTAATCTGCTTTACTCAAAGTCTATTGATTATAAACATTAACCAAGTATTTTATTTTTTTTTACTTTAAATTTATTTTATTTTTTCAGTGTTCCAATATTCATTGCCATTGTCCCATACCCAGTGCTCCATACAATAGGTGCCCTCAGTACCCACCACCAGGCTCTCCCATCCCCCACCCCCTCCCTCCAAGTCCCTCAGTTTGTTTCTGTGTCCAAAGTCTCTCATGTTTCATTTCTCTCCCTGAATTACATCCAACTTTTGTAGCAACATGGGCTGGATTGGAAGAAATTATGCTGAATGAAATAAGCCAAGTAGAAAAAGTCAAGTATCACATGGTTTCACTTACTTGTGGTGCATAAGGGGTAATATAGAGGACAGTAGGAGAAGGAAAATGTCCGGGATGGTGTATAATCCGCCCTTCCCTCCATGCCCAAGCCACCAGAAATACTGGTGGAAGTACCTGTGAATGTGAATGAAAGCCCAAAGGGGCTTTCCCTGCCTAGAATCCGAAAAGCCACTTACCCTGTGGGTCAGGGCAATATGTCCTTGGTGTGCTTATTCAAGACATAGTTCCATTTAATCGTCCTCCCGGTAATCATATCTCTGTATCCCTTATCTGTATTTCTTGATCCCTGTGCCTCAATGGTCTCAACTTCTGTGAGTTTAAGCAATCACTCTGTACCCTGCAGTAACAATACTAATCCTGTCTCTAGGGTGGGTGCAAAAGCAGTTAAAGATTTAACTGCACCACCCAACTTCCTCACTTGGGAATAATAAAAGACTGGGACCCTTGACAGTAATATATAGAGAGAGGAAGACTGAAAGAGAAAGAAGGAAGAGCAGAGCGAAGAGACAAAGCCATGAGACTGGGAGTCTGAGAGACGGAGACACAGACACAGAGAGAAAGACAGAGCCTGCGCAGAGAGAGGCAAAGGAAGAGAGAGTGAAGCGAAAGACAGATATCAAGAGATAGAGAGACAGAGAGACTGAGACAGAGAGACAGAGAGACAGAGACAGAGACAGAGAGAGAGAGAGAGAGAGAGAGGGAGAAACAGAAACAGAGAAGCAGAGAGCAAGAGAGACAGAACCAACTGTTTGCCTAAAGCTAGATTGATGTAACTAAAAGGCTTTAAATAAAGAACCTTGAAGACACAGTTTTCAGGAGAGGAGATCCCCACACCACTCTTCAAGTCCGGTCTCCTCATTTTATCGCCGACTCCATCACCACCTTCGGGGAACCCCTACCGTTACCGTTGCCGGGGCTGGCTCCCGGCAGGAAAAGAAATGGGAAGTAGGGTAATTCAGGGAGAGAAATTAAACATTTCACAGCAACGTGTAGACTGGTATTTGACCAAACTGGGCACTATAGAAAAGCTGACATATAAAAATAACCATGACAGGATTCATCACAAACATGAAGCTGAATGTGCCATTTATTCCAGGTTATCCTTTAATATCCTTTAATAACCAGCCCAAAAGTGTGTTTTCTTGAAGAAAGCAACATGTCACAGACCGAATAACTCTGTTTAAAGGACTGCTGTAATAAAATGAAAGAAATACCTGCAAAAAATAAAGGTAATATATGTTTTATCAATAAAGTCTGTTTACAAAAGTAAATTTACTTATCTTTAGAAAGACATCCACGTTTTTTTTACTGGTATGGAATAAAAAAAAAATTAGAAACATGTCAGAAACATGGATCCTAGACTCAGTTCTGGAGGCTTAGAAGTCAGAAATCAAGTTGTTGGTAGGGCCATGTTCCCTTTGAAACTTATGGTGGAAAATTCTTCTTTCTTTCCTCTTTCTGGCTTTTGGTGGTTTGCCCGCAATCCTTGACATTCCTTAGTTTGCAGACACAGCACTTCAACTGTTGTTTCTTTTACCACATAGCATTCTCCCCTTATGTGTCAGTGTCATCTCATTTCTTATAAGAATACCAGACAAATCAGATTAAGAGGCCATCCTATTCCAGTATATGTTACTCTTAACTTATATCTGCAATGATCTTATTTCCAAATAAAGTCACATCCTGAGGTACTGGGGGTTAATATGTCGACATATCTTCTTGGGGGACACAATTCAACCATAACTTGTCTTCATGGATAGCTCTCTGGGATTCAATTTTATCCATAATATGAAGAATATAAAGAAAATAATTTGTTAAGTCACTTGAAGAAATTATACCCTATAATTTTAATTGCTATTTATGACATCTTTATTTATTCAACAGATATTCATGAAAATTATAATATATCTAGAATATGGAAATATAGAAATAAATAAAATCCTGACACTTAATGTCTTCCACTTCAATGGGTAAAATGGAAAGTATAGTGTAGTATGACATTATAATGTGCATTGGAAACATTGGGAAAAGCTGGGTGGAATAGAAACAGTGAAATGCTGTTGGGACCTTTTGCTTCCCTTGAGCTTCTGGCGATTATTGGGCGTTGGCTGAGGTTGCCTCATGAGTGTTCCCAGAGCACTTCCGTGTGTATGTGACGTAGCTGGCTTATCAAGCATGCGCTTTTGACCCAGACACGGGCTTTTGGTTTTAGCCCTACCAGACAGTCCAACCTGAAACCTGCCTAGACCTTTAGTGATAGCTACGTAATGGGCCCCTATTGGCCCCTGCTACTTCCTCCTCTCACTTCCTCCTCTCCTCTCTATATAACTGTGTCCCTGATACAATAAAGCTGAGAACTGTTGCACCTGCACGGCTGACACAACTCCTGGCTTGATGTGGTTTCTTCCTGGTCGCAGGGTGGGTGGACTATTACTTGCTCAGCCCCCTGGGGACAACAGGCTGGTCCTGCTTGCCCCCATCCATGTCATTGTTGTTGGGAGCAACAAAATGCTTCTTAGAAAATATTTTTTCTCAGTTATGAAAAATGAATGGAAGTCTATGATTTAAAAAGGTAAGGATATGTTTTAAGCAGAGGGAAGAACTGAATGTGTATTTGCAAAAGCATGGAGATATAAGAGAATATATATGCCTTTCAATGAACATCTAATAATTTGACCTTCACAGGACCTTCAGCTCTGGGAATGGAATTGGTAGGAAAGGAGAGTGAAGAGATAGAAATGATAAAATTATGAGTCATAACTATAGTTATAAGAAATTTGAACTGTATCTATAGCTATGGTGAATTGAATGACTAGTGTCTAATGAGAGAGTGTGTTCAAATGCTACATGTTATTTAAATTCAGTCTGATAGCAGAGTGGAATATAAGGAATATATTATACCTTTGTGAAAACAGAAAGAACAATTAAAACACAATGATATCATTCAGACAAAAATTTTAAGGGCTTAAAATATAGCAGTAGCTAAGAGAACTTATAGCCAAGAGAGTAGACAAGGATAACAAGGAGATAATAAAAATACCAAGTTGCTGTAATTTGGCAATTAAGTAAATTTGGAAGAGGCAGAGGCTGATGAAAAAGGAGTCTAGGATTTGTCAAGATTTCTGGTTAATCCAAAAATGGTGTATTTTATTGAAAGGGAAAACTCTGGAATAAAGGAAGCATAAGAGAAAAATTCAGTATCATTTTATAAATAATGAACTGGAAGTGGCTTGGAACATCTGAACAGAAATACTTCATGAGGTTGAGTTTGTTGGGCATTCTGACTGAGTTCAGACTCAAATGGAGTTGAAAAAAGTTCCCTGATGTATCCAGGGGAATTGGTGGGCACATACTATGTAATTGAGTTGGACAAAACTTTCTTTCCCACTATTTAGGAATTTCTAGCCTGGATTTGCACAAGAGAGGAAGGTTTTCCTCATGAAAAGGAATTGGAAACTCCACCACTTCTTTGTGTTTTAAGTTAGTAAACCAGGACTGATGCTAGGAGCAGAAGTGGGCAATGAGATTCCTGCAGAATGTTTGCTCATATATATAGGAAGTGATGGAACCACTGGGATGAATAAAGATCAGAAGAAAGGATTGGTCTAATACTATCAGATCGTTGATATGAAGTCTACACACAGGACATGAATCATTACATGAAATAAGTTAATCTATACACAGAATAAAATTGCATTGAACTCTCTATAAACACACAGACACACAGACATATACACACCCAAATACAGATTTTAAAATGCTGAAAACTGAATACAGTCTATAGCCTAGTTAACAGAAATGTACCAATTACAGTTTCTTGGTTTTTATGTTGTACTACATCTGTGTAATTTGTCATCATTGGAGGTAGCTGGGTGAAGGGTACATGGGACTTTTTGTATTATTTTTGTAACTTTTTTGACTCTATAATTTATTTTAGGTAAAAAAGTTCAAAGGAAAAAATATGAGCCAGAGGCCAGTGCTGCTACCTGTATCCCTCCCTTATCTATCATTAAGTCAATTGCTGAACAAAACTGGATACCCTTATTGCAGATACATGGGTTCTGAGATGGTAATTTTTTTTGCCAGTCATTTCCAGCCACATTGAAAGAATAGAGTTGCTATGGAAGTAATGTTCCTGAGAATAAGCCTGCTTCCATTTTTTTAAATATAATTTTAGTACATCAGTTGTATAAACTTAAGAAAGTTACTTAATCTTTCTATTACATAGCTTTTCCCATATGTAATGGAGATAATGGTTACTAATGGTTGTAAAGATTAGAGTTAGCATATGAAAACACTTGGATCATCTTTTTAGAAGGTATTATCTTTGTGATCAAGTGCTTACTGGTAGTTTTTAGCAAAATGCCTTGCATATATTAAAAGAATATTTGCAATTACATTTATGGCAACTATTTGAAAAATCGTGTCATTTGAATGCTTATTTCAGTATGTAGTACTACTCAGCAAAAATGGTTTAGATATTTTTGCTGACATTAGAGCTTTTAATGTTTCTGAATTAATGGACATTCTTATAATCACAGATCTCAACTGTCAGTCACAAATAGAAATTTAATGAAGACAGTGTACTGCAGCAATCCATTAAGTATTTATTAGATAGTGATCCATCTAAATTTTGTGTAGGAGGTCTGATTTGCCAAGACATTGACCTTGCAAGAATCTATAAAATTTGACCAACTCACACTGTTTTTAACTGATTCACCTTCTCCTAAAGTCTGTGTATAGAAAAGTGAATGGTATTTTATTTATGTTATTATGACATAAACCAGTAAGTAAGTAAAAAAGGTACATAAAAAATAAAAAGTTTGAATTGAAGAAGAAGAAAGAGAAAGAGGAGCAGATGTTGAAGGAAAAGAAAGGGAAAGGAGAAGAGGCATTCTTGATTTATTTACTAGCGAGAAATATATTCTAAAGCAATATTGGCCAATCTGACCAACAGTCATAAAATTTAAAAACAAAATAATTTTGGAATTTATTTTGAAAATATTTGTATTCAATTCAAAACTGAGCTGACACATTATTATATTACTTACCAATTCATCAATTTCTATAATGACAGTTTCAGTGAAAAGAAAAGCCCTTACAGGGCGCCTGGGTGGCTCAGTGGGTTAAGCCTCTGCCTTTGGCTCAGGTCATGGCCTCAGGGTCTTGGGATTGAGGCCCAGATAGGGCTCTCTGCATAGCAGGGAGCCTGCTTCCTCCTCTCTCTCTGCCTGCCTCTCTGCCTATCTGTGATCCATCTCTGTCAAATAAATAAATAAATAAATCTTTAAAAAAAAAAAAAGAAGAAAAGCCCTTACACACTGATTTTTAAGTTCTGTACATTAAATTCTTAAAGGTTTTTTTTTTTAAAGATTTTATTTATTTGACAGAGAGAAACACAGCTAGAGAGGGAACACAAGCAGGAGAAGTGAGAGAGGGAGAAGCAGGCCTCCCACCGAGCAGGCAACCCGATGTGGGACTCAATCCCGGGTCTCTGGGATCATGACCTGAGCCACAGGCAGTCACTTAACCAACTGAGCCACTCAGGCGCCCCACATTAAATTCTTAAATGGACTGGGAAAGTAACCCCTTGTCATTCATAATATTTTCTACCTTCTATATTTTTGGTACCCTCTGAAAGTGTTTAGTTTCTCTTTCTTTCTTTCTTTCCTTCTTTCTTTCTTTCTTTCTTTCTTTCTTTCTTTCTTTCTTTCTTTCTTTCTTTCTTTCCTTTCTTTTCTTTTCTTTTTTTTTTTTCTTTTTTAAGATTTTATTTATTTATTTGACAGAGAGAAACACAGCAAGAGAGGGAACATAAGCAGGGGGAGTGAAGAGAGGGAGAAGCAGGCTTCCTGCTCAGCAGGAAGCTCAATGTGAGGCTCAAACCCAGGACTCTGGGATCATGACCTGAGATGAAGGCAGATGTTTAACAACTGAGCCACCCAGGTGCCCCAAATGTTTGATTTCTAACAATTATTTACAACACTACACTATCTTGTTTACTATAATGAAATAAATTTTGAAAATTGGTCTGTTCTTGAAACATTGGTCTTATTTTTCTTATTGTATTATCTAACATAAGTCCTATGCTTTTCCACATGAATTTTAGAATCACATTCTGAATTTTTATGTAAAAAAAATCTGCTGCAGTTTTTATATGGATTGCATAGAATCTATAGATCAATTTGGAGAGAATTGACAGTACTGTGTCTTCCAGCCTACTGTCAGGGTATCTCTCTCCATTTGCTTAGATCTATTTTAAATTCTAAGCATCATTTTTAGTTTTCAGTGCACAGATCTTTTGTAATCCTAATGACTTATCTTAATGATTAATCATTTATCCTAATAATTTCACACTTGATAATATTGTAAATGGGCATTTAAAAAAATTTCAATTTTCAGTTGTTTGTTCTTACTATGTAGAAATATAATTGATAAACCTTGCAGCATCCATTTGTCATGACCCTTCCTTCCCCACTAATCTCTCTTGTTTCTATTTTTTGCCTTTTCTGAACATTTCATAGAGAGTATTCTGAGATATGGCCTTTTGTATAGAGCTTATTTCACTTAGCATAATGCTTTTCAAGTTTCATCCATGTGGTACCATACTTCAATACTTGATTCCTTTTTATGACTGAATGATATTATATTATTTGGACATACCACATTTCATTTATCAGTTCATCCATTAATGAATATTTTGGTTGTTTCCACATATTGGCTACTACAAAAAATGTTGTTATAAACATTCATGTACATATTTTTATGTGAACATATTTTCAATTCTCTTGGCTATAGACCAACAGGGGAATCATTAGTACACTTTGGGGTCATGACCTGAGCTGAAGGCAGTCGCATAACCAACTGAGCCACCCAGGCGCCCCTATTTTTAACGTTTTTTTTTTTTTTAAGATTTTATTTATTTGACGGAGAGAAACACAGCCAAAGGAGGAACACAAGCAGGGGGAGTGAGAGAGGGAGAAGCAAGCTTCCCGCCAGCAGGGAGCCCAATGTGGGACTCGATCCCCGGTCTCTGGGATCATGACCTGAGCCGCAGTTGCTTAACCAACTGAGCCACCCAGGCGCCCCTATTTTTAACTTTTTAAGTAACTCCTGAAATGGCTACATCATTTTATATTCTGACCAGTAATATAAGAGGGTTACATTTTTCTCCACAACCTCACCAATATTTATTATCTTTTTTGTTTAATTATAGCCACCCTAGGGGGTGTGAAGTTATATATCATTGTGGTTTTTATTTACATTTCTCTAATGTAAAACAATTTTTCATGTCCATTTGCATATTATTACCATTTGCATATTTTCTTTGGAGAAATGTCTATTCAAATCCTTTCTTATTTACTATTTGTACTATTTCTCTTTTTTGTTGACTTTTGATTTTTTTTATTCAAAACCTTTCTTATTTATTATTTGTACTATTTCTCTTTTTTGTTGACTTTTGATTTTTATGAATTCTTTACACATTTGAGTAACAAACCTTTATCAGATATATGTTTTGAAAATATTTCATCCAACTCTCTTGATCATCTTTAGTATCCTTTGAGGCATATACATTTTAGTATTGATCAAGTCTAATTTATCTATTTTTCCTTTGCATTTGCTTTAAGTGTCATATCTAAGAAATTTTTGTGTAATCTAAGGTCACAAAGATTTATAGCTATATTTTCTTCAAAGAGTTTTACACTTTCAGATCTTACATTTAGGTCTAAAGACCCAAAGACCATTTTCAGTTAACTTTTGCATGTGGTATGAAATAAAGTTTCAACTTCATTTTTTCACACATGGATATCAAGATCCATTTAAAAAAAAGTTCCATTTTTTGAAAAGAATATTCTCTCTCCCATTGAAATGGACTTGACATTCTTATAAAAAATCAGTTTTGTGTTGATATTCTTATAAAAAATCAGTTGACAATAAACATATAATTTATTCCTGGAGTTTCCATATGATTCTATTTATGTATATATTCATCATTAAGTCATTACCACTCTATCCTGATCAGTGCAGCTTTTTGTAAGTTTTGAATTCTAGAAGTACAAATCTTTTTTTTTAAAGATTTTATTTATTTATTTAACAGAGAGAGATCACAAATAGGCAAAGAGGCAGGCAGAGAAAGAGGGGGGCAGCAGGCTCCCCACTGAGCAGAGACCTCAATGTGGGACTTGATCCCAGGATGCTGAGATTATTACCTGAGCTGAAAGGCAGAGGCTTAACCCTCTGAGACACCAAGGCACCCCTCTAAGTATGAATATTCTAAATTTCCTTCTTTTCAAAACTGTTTCAGCTATTCTGGGTCCCTTGTACAGAAAAAGCAAAATGGGATTTTGATAGATATTAAGTGAAATTTGTACCACAATTTGAAGGGATTACCCCATTTACCAATAGTCTTCTCATTCATAAACATGAGATTTCTTTCCATTTATTTAGGTCTTCTTTAATTACTTTTATAGGTATTTGGCAGTTTTCAGTTGTACAAATTTTGACTATCTCTTAATCTTAATAAGTGTATTCTTAAATATTTTTTGATGTTATCAAATATGGAATTTATTTCATTTTTAGATTACTGCCTGTGTATAAAGTTTATTTTTGTACATTAACTTTTGTACCCTGCGACTTTGTTGAATTTGTTTCAACAAATTAGTTCTAATAGTTTAGTTGTGTGTGTGTGTGTGTG
>PITA01030293.1:0-16719 GCA_004023965.1 Spilogale gracilis | reverse complement strand
GATCGAGTCCCACATCGGGCTCTCTGCTCGGCGGGAAGCCTGCTTCTCCCTCTCTCACTCCCCCTGCTTGTGTTCCCCCTCTGGCTGTGTTTCTCTCTGTCAAATAAACAAAATCTTAAAAAAAAAAAATGTATGTTTTGTAAAAATGTCACTTCATTTTTTAAACATAAACACACACACATACCCATTGTGCATGTTTGAACTTAAAAAGTCATAACTAAATGAATAGTAAACTTGAACTTTTTTTTTTTTTAAGATTTTATTTATTGGGTTGCCTGGGCAGCTCAGTCAGGTAAGCATCTGCATTTGGCTCAGGTCATGATCCTGGGGTCCTGGGATGGAACCCTGCATCAGGTTCCCTGCTCAGTGGGGAGTCTGCTTCTCCCTCTACTGAGCCCCCTTACCCCCATGCTCTCTCTTAAATTAAATAACTTTCACTTCACTTCACTCTTAAAAAAATAAGGATTTTATTTATTGGAGAATGAGAGAGAGCGTGCATGAGTAGGGGAGGAGCAGATGTAGAGGGACTAGCAGACTTTATGCTGAGTGCAGAGTCCAATGTCTGGCCTGATCCCATGACCCTGAGATCATGAACTGAGCCAGCATCAAGAACTGGATGCTCAGCCATCTGAGCCACCCAGGTGCCCCTTGAACTTTTAATATAGTTTATTGTCTTCAGTTATAAACAGCTATAAAACTATTATTATATACTTATTTGACATTAGGGTCATTTACTGACAGACATTTGACTGTTAGGCACTTACTACTTACCAAGCACTCTTTAAGGCATAGGAAGTAAAACTGTGAAGAAAACATACTACAACATTGGTGGTTGTGCATTTTAAGTTTTAGTATGGAATATAGTAAAGAAGTAAAGATACAAAATATAAAGTGTGTCAGATGCTGATTAGTGTCATTGGGGCAAATTAAGCCATAAAGGAGTATGGCTGCTATTTTAAATAGAGTGATCATAGAAAGTCCCACAGATTAAGGTAGAATTTGAGTGAGACCTGAAGGAGATATGGGGAAAAACTCATGTGGACACATACCTGTCAGAAGAGCCTTTCAGGAAGAGAAAAGAAAGTGTAAAGGCACTTGAGGTGGACGGTGCCTCTTGACCTGATGAAGAACTAGTATGGCTGGATGGAGTGAGCATGGGGAAGAGTAGTGAGGTGAAGTGGGGGTAGGGTGAGTGGAGATATTGTTCACAAAAGGTGCTGAAGACAGAGTATAGTCTTTCTCTGAGCTGGGAAGCCATTGAAAGATTCTGAGCAGAGGCATGAGGTGACCTAACTTGACATTCTTTAAAAGAATCTCTCCAGCTGTCATCTGGGGAGTAGACTTGATTGAGGGCGGGATGGAGAGGGCAAGCACAGAAGCAGGGAAACTGTTGTAATGATCTGGGTGAATTGTAGTGGTAGCTTGGACTGTCTCGGGTGTGGTGAGGATGGTGAGAAGTGGACATACTGTAGATAGCATTTTGAAGGTAGGAGCTGGCAACTTGCATGTGGAATGTGAGCACAGGTAGAAAACAAAAAATTGAATACATTTATAGGAAATGCCAATTCCATTTTGATGTTGCTCAATTATTTTATTATAGAAATAATTTGAAAATATGGATACATAGAGATAATGCTATTTTTATATTTTATTATTATAGTTTCAGTTGCTATTGCACATTTTATATGTGAGGCTATTTGTGTGAACCCATTTATGGATCAGGTTTTAGATATGAGAATATAAAAATTCAGTCTCAGAATTATAATACAGTGTACTGCTGCTGCCACCTAATGTTTATAGCCCTTCATTTGTATAACTACAATAACTGGTTATGCATAACTTTATTATTGGTTTGAAAGAGAATGTTAACATATTAATTGAGGTTTATTTAATTGCCTTTATATTAGGTTCCTTGGATAGATATTTAATATGATAATTGAATTGTTTAGAAATGAGGTTATAGATTGAAGATTAATTTTATTGGCATCTTGATCTTTGTATTGAATTCATATCAACACATATTTTTGTTGTGCTCAGCCCTGTTGTCTCTCTGCCCTCCCTCATGATTATTATGTTCTAATCGGGAGAGAGTTAAAAAAAAAAAAAACTAAGCAAATAATGAAATAATTAGCAGTTGAGAGAATCAAACAGGATAACAGATACAGACCCTGTAGATAAGGAACTTGTAGTCAGACAAGGCAGATAAACATTTAAAAGTAATTAGATTAAAATGTGAGGGCTGTATCATTTTAGCCACCTTTCCTGTTGCATAGGAGTCATGCTAGTTAAAAACCTCTGTGAAACAACATGTTGCAAGAATAGTGTTAGTGATGTTGCAGTTTTTAAGTCAGTGCTACATTGGTTCTTTACTGCTACATTGGTTCTTTACCGCTCCATGAGAGACAGTTAACTTTAGGGATGACCGTTTGTTACTGAACATTATAGTTTTAGGCCAGGTTGAGTAATTGTCTGCTTTTCTGGGTCCTTTTTTGTGGTTAGGTGAGGATGTGATGGTTTGCTATCTCAAATGTGCCCCTTTTCAGGTACCTACTATATTATACCTTGTATTTCACAAGGGATGAAATAATTTTTTGTTTATATGCATGTATCTGGAAGATTCACTCATTTGTTAATGCAAAACTAGAGCTCAACAGATACTACTAGAAGAAATAAGAACAAAGTTAATGAATCCTGAAGATGGATTTAACAGATACTAACTGAATGTGTAGTGGGTCCTAAGGAATGATCTGAGCCCTGGGAATACAGCTTTGAAATAAAGTAAGGAAATTTTTGCCTTCATTAAGCTTACATTCACTCTAGTGGGTGACAGGAGACAGATAATAAACACATAAATATATAGTATGTGAGATGGTGGTAAAATGCTTTGGAAAAGTATAACAAGGATAACAGTATAACAAGGATAGAGCATGCTGGAAAGGGGATGGGGTATACTTTGCTGTCTTTATGCAGATTTTTCTTTTTATGATAATTTTGTTCCTAGATAAGTTATGAAAAGAAAGTATACTTAAAATTATTTTAAAGGTCTGATCAGCCTTCAAAACCAGAACAGTTTGCATCTGTGTATTCATCTTGTAAATACTAAGCAAGCATATTACCTTGTGCTAGGTAATGTATGAAGTAAAAGAGGTAAAAGACATGTTTTCTACCCTTAAGGAATTTAAAATCAAATTGGGAAAATATTAAAAAACATTTTTATTGTAACTGTAGGAGAGTCATTTATCTTTTTTCTTAAAAGAAGGTAAGTATAACAAAACATCTTAGCTTTGACTTTAGATGGCAAACTGTTTCACTTAGGAACTGGGACCCCTTGGTGGGATTATAATACTGACTGCTGAAAAGTAATAGTTTCTCTAGAGATTGTGATATCATTCTTTGAAAAAGGGAGACTCTGCATTGTGATGCATTGTTTCCTGCTCAGTGCAATTTAGAGAACCTACCAGGTTTTCATCAGTCAACATTGAATCACCTTTATCTTTTAGTTTATCAATCAGTAAGGTGTAGAACACTATATAAAGTTTTCTTTTTTCAAACTTTGAAATGTTGGGAAATATGCTCTATGATGTTCTTGATTCAGAGGGCCTTAGGTTAGTGGGAAGGCTTGGCATATCCATTGTTTCTGTTTTTCTTTTCTTTTTTTTCTTTTTCTTTTCTTTTATTTTTTAACTTTTTTTTATTGTTACTAAAAATTTTTTTTTCCCAGTGTTCCAAGATTCATTCCCCATTCCCCACACCCAGTGCTCCACGCTTTAGGTATCCCCAGTACCCACCACCAGGCTCGCCCACCTCTCCACCCCCCTCCCTCCAAGTCCCTCAGTTTGTTTCTGTGTCCAAAGTCTCTGTTGTTTCGTTTCCCTCCCTAGATTACCCTAGTTCCCGTTTACTTTCCTTCTCCCACTGTCCTCCAGTTTACCCCTCATGCACCGCAAGTAAGTGAAACCATGCGATACTTGACTTTCTCTTCTTGGCTTATTTCACTCAGCATAATCTCTTCCAGTCCAGTCCATGTTGCTACAAAAGTTGGATATTCATCCTTTCTGATGGAGGCATAGTACTCCATTGTATTTATGTACCACATCTTCTTTATCCATTCATCTGTTGATGGGCACCTTGGCTCTTTCCACAGTTTGGCAATTGTGGCCATTGCTGCGATCAACATTGGGGTGCATATGGCCCTTCTTTTCACTACATTCGTATCTTTGGGGTAAATGCCCAGTAGTGCAATTGCAGGGTCATAGGGTAGCTCTATCTTTAATTTTTTAAGGAATCTCCACACTGTTTTCCAAAGCGGTTGCACCAGTTTACATTCCCACCAACATGAGGGTTCCCCTTCCTCCGCAGCCTCTCTAACAGAGGGTTCCCCTTCCTCCGCAGCCTCTCTAACACTTGTTGTTTTCTGTCTTGTTAAATTTGGCCATTCTGACTGGTGCAAGGTGGTATCTTAGAGTGGTTTTGATTTGAATTTCCCTGATAGCTAGTGACGCTGAACATTTTTTCATGTGTCTGTTAGCCGTTTGTATATCTTCTACAGAGAAGTGCCTCTTCATGTCGTGTTTCTGTTTTTCTGATGAAAGCCTGGAGTCTCATCAATAGCCCTGTCTTTTCTTGAGTCCTTTGTAAGCACGAAGGTCATAATCATTGTAGATTCACAGAATCCAGGAATAGTTCTCAACTGTATATGGTTTTGTGATATCCTCCATTAACCAAATGTGTTAATTGCACTGATTTTCAGCAGTTCTTAGTGAATAGGCATTTTAGGGCAGTTTGATTTGAAAACACTGGTTCTTTCCTTTTTTCTCAGATAGTAAAGCAAACATCCTATGGCAGAAGTTTTGGTTACCTTAGAATACCTTGAACTGTAGTGCCTCAGAATTACTGGTTAAACAAAATAGAAAAAGAACAAACTACAGAATAAAGCTTTCACACCTTTTACTGCCAGCTAATAACCTTTGCTTGGAATTTTCTGGTAGGTCATAATATGGCAGTTGTCTTTTGAGGAATTATGACTTAACCAAGGTCAGACACATGTTAATTGAGCTCCCCAGATTTATCCTGATGGCCACAGAAAAATGTTTGGTATGGAAAGACAGGAGTTTAACTCACCACCCACCTCACTGAATCATAAGACTCTAAGGCTAGAAGCAACCAGTAAAAAGACTCTAACTTTGGGAGAGTTCCAGCTTGGCCTCCGCAGCTTTTACAGAATAGAGCATTGAGAGAGAAATCCAGGGACCACCCAAGAGGTCTTTGGTTCTTTCACTTTCTTTGCAGTCTTTCCCCTGCCAGCCTTCCATGTTATTACTCTCTTATTCTTTATCCATTCTCTATACCTAACACCATCAACAAACTCTGATGTGTTACAAAAAAAAAAAAATCCTTGAAAACTATGGGTGTTATCTAGGCTGATTCGTCTAGTCTAGGCTGACAAATACCTGTAGAATGGGGACTGTGTTTTATAAAATCTATTTTGTGGAGTAATTAGGTCTTTTTAGATTTTAACAACATAACATCTAAATAATGGCTTATTTTTATTTATGTTTATAGAATAGTGTGGCAGCCAACATGTATTAAGCTCTTACTGGTTTGGGAGTGATAGAGCAAGAGAATGCATGAGCAGGGAGGCAGGAGACAGAGAAGCAGGTTCACTGCTGAGCAGGGTCTCCGACGCAGTACTCTATCTCAGGACCCTGGGATCGTGACTTAAGCCGAAGGCAGGTGCTTAATTGACTGAGCCACTCAGGCCCCCTTTTCCCTGTGATTTTAATGTAATTTGGGATATGTGAGAATTTCCATCTTAACTTTCACATCCTCTGTGACTTTGATCTGAGGTTTTAAAGTCACATGCTTTAATACTAGTGTTACAAAACAGACCACAGGGGCGCCTGGGTGGCTCAGTTGGTTAAGCGACTGCCTTTGGCTCAGGTCATGATCCCGGAGACCCGAGATTGAGTCCCGCATCGGGCTCCCTGCTCGGCGGGAGGCCTGCTTCTCCCTCTCTCACTCCCCCTGCTTGTGTTCCTTCTCTGGCTGTGTTTCTCTCTGTCAAATAAATAAAATCTTTAAAAAAAAAAACAAAAAAACAAAAAAACAAAAAAAAAACAAAACAAAACAGACCACAGTTTTTGAGTTTTAGCTGATTGGTTAGCTTAGTAGCCTTGAGAAAATCGCATAATTCCTATGACCTCCTTTTCTATCTCTTTAAAATGGAGATTGTTATGAAGAGTGAGTTGTGTGCTTGGAACAAATATGATCGATCACTCAGTAAATGAAAGTTGCTGCCGTTGTGGGTGTCATTACCCTGCTGCCACCACCACGACTGTCAGGTTATCATGAGCTGTCTTGGTGGCAGGAATGCACAAAATAGCTAACAGTGTCAAGCACCATGTCTAGGAATGCTGTAGACGGTATCTGGAAGTTCAGAGGTACTCACAGGAGTTTGGGCTGGATCCATACTCAAATTAGGCTTTGAAGCATAACAAAGATTTAGCCAAAGTGAAGACAAAGTTGTCAGGAGAAGACAATTCCTCAAAACACAATTATTCCAAAATAACCTTTGGTTACTTAATTTTTACTCTTGATGATTCACCTTCATCATCTTCTATTATGCTAACTTAAAATAAATGATGTAGGTCATCTGGGATCCTGAGTTTACTCCGGAAAATAAAATGTTGATGAAAATGTGCATCTAATTAATATGTGTTATATATGATGTAAAACTCACCATTTTGTATGATTTATAGAATTGGACACCACTACGTTGGAATAAATACCTATGCTTACAGCATATATAAAACTGGAATAATTTTATAGGTTAAATGTAACTATCCGGACTATGCCAATAAAAATGCAGATTAACAGCATAGTATTTTATGCTACTTAATGTTTACTTGATTGTAACTTTCTGTTTCTGGAAAGAATTTGGCACTGTCGGCTTTGAAACAAATCTTCATTTTGGCCTGCCTGTTCTGCTGGGAAAGGTGTGATGACTCAGTTTTTTAACCACTTCCCCGTCTGAACTGCTGTAAAACTTCCCTTTGCACAGTGTTCTGCAACTTCATTTGGCCTTCATTTGGCGTGAATGCATCATATGTAGACCAAGTTCATGTTCTTTCTCTTTAGCCTGTGATGGGAGAACACACATGTAAATGCTTGCACACTGAAGTTGTGTGGTGGCATTCAGCAGGCAGTTTTTCTGTTGATCCCAGATAAGCACTGATTTTAAAACATTACTTAACCTCATGAAAATACAAGATAATTTATATTTTGTATATTGTGGAGAGCTTAAGGATTTTCTAGAGAGTCGATTTGAAAAATACTGCATCTTTGCATGTAGATCTAAAGGAACCATAACATTCAGTTCAGTGTACTCATTTCACATCTACATTTCACGACATCCTTATTTAACAACACACAGCCGCCAAAGAGATCTTTGAAAAATTGTTCAACTTAAAGATTTCAGCAGCTTCCTTGTACACTGAAAATAATTACTAAGTAACTCATAAAGGTGCACTAAACTCTGAATCATCTAGCCTTTACCATTTGATTGACTTTATACCTCCAAGATCCTTCCTGCTTTAAGGACTTGAACCTGTTTTCTCCCTTTTTGGCTGGCTTTTTTTCTCACATCCTAATGAGCCTGGCTATTTGATAGCATGAGGTCTCAGAACAAATGCCACTTTCCTGTAGTGATCATCCCCTTATCATTTGGTTCACTTATCTATTGCTGTGTAACAAACTCCGCTTACTCAATAGTATAAATGACAACTGTTTTATTATGTTCATGTATTCTTTAGTCCAAGAATTTAGACAGCACATAGTAGATGTGATTTGTCTCTGCACCATGATGTCTGAGGCCTCAGCAGGGTAAACTCCTGCAGTTGAATGGCTGGATGCTAGAATCTTCTGGAGGCTTCTTTACTCCTCTGTTTGACTCCAGGCCTAGGGGCTGCTAAATGAAATTTATTCATGGTTTTCATCCTATGAGTTAAATGGAATGAGCTATGGCCTAAAGAACTTGTCTGTCTATATCCAGAGATCTGTAATTAGACCAATCACCGTGGTCCCAGAAGCTGTTAAGGCCAGTGTTTGAGCAGAGCTCAAGTTGTTGTACCAGCTTGACCTACAGTCCTGTTGGATCTAGCTCTTCTTCACACATAGGCAGTTTTCACATTGCTAGAAGTTTCTATTTCCACTCTTGTTTAGGTTGAGCCTTTGCATTAGGAGTCCTGTCCTGCAGGCAGGCAAGGGGAGGCCAGGATTGGACTTGGCATTTTTGACTGGCAGGATGAATATTGCAGGATAAAGTGCTAGGTTTTACGGATGTTCCTTAGGAATTTGAAAATGAAGGCTGCTCATATGGTAAAGAAGAAGAGAGGGAAGTATAGGAAGAAGAATAAACACTGTGGGGCTTGCCAGAAATTGATTCTGGTTTTGTTTAATAAAGCTAATGGCCTCTTCTAGTTGGGGGAAATTTGCCCTTTCACCCATGTTTCTTCTTTCCAGTTACTGAGGATTCTTCTCTTTACTCATGGTTTTCAAGAACCTTCTAATTTTAATTTTTCCTAATCAAAGAATTGTAATTGCTGCATGTACTGTTGCGTACTCGCCCCCTCCGTTTTTTTCCCCCTCTCTCT
This sequence comes from Spilogale gracilis, assembly GCA_004023965.1. Classification (NCBI taxonomy): domain Eukaryota; kingdom Metazoa; phylum Chordata; class Mammalia; order Carnivora; family Mephitidae; genus Spilogale; species Spilogale gracilis. The sequence goes on along the minus strand of PITA01030293.1, from coordinate 8,068 downwards.
TCATCCACCCTGTAGCTCAGGATTGGCAAGTATTGAATTTGAAAAAGAGCAGGCAGAGAGAAATGAGAAAGAGAATCATATTTCCATGAATAAATAGCATACTTAATTTGATTGTAGGACATTTATTACAAGTGCTAATACTGTAGAGTATCTTAAAATAATTTCTTAAAAGAGATCTTGTACTTTAGACTTAGAGAATAGCATTACATTAGAGTTGCAGTAATGGCCAATAACTTGAGTAAATTTGGCAGGGCCCAGGGATACGCAAGTAAAATAACATGGCCCTGAGAGTTATAAAATGTGATTGCATTGTGATTTCGAGTGTATACAGGCACACACACTTATAAGTACATGCATAAATATGAATTTTTTTAACTAGAACCTAAAACCAAGAGAGTTTCATCTCTAAGCATCTGTTAAAGTTGACAGTTCTGTAAAATCAGTACCCAGCATAATGCAGTTTATTTGATGATGGGGATTTGTTAAGGAAGTATCATTGGTCTCATTTGTATTCGGCATTTTTATTGAAGCTATGAATTTCTTTGACTTGTGGAGAGAATTAAGCATACTTCTTATATTTGTTAATGGAAGTTGCTTTTTCAGTTTCCTGTGCAATTAGTGAATAATTTATTCACTCAATCTTTAGGTGGCCATTCCTTTTTTTAGTAATACGTGTTTAACTGGACCATACTGTATAGATTATATTTGATTATTTTGTGTATAGTTCCTTATAGTCTTTCCCTCTCCTCCAAAGTAAACATTAGAATTGGAAAAGTACAATTCTAGAATACATCAATGATTCTCAACTACGAGTGTGTGGGGATGGGGATTTTGTCCCCTAGGGGACATTTGGCAGCATTTGGATGTATTTTTTGGTTTTCACCACTGAAGGTAGGGTGCTCCTGGCATCTAATTGGATAGAGGCCTGGATGCTATTAAACATCCTTTTATGCACAAGACAGCTCCCCTTACAACAAAGAATTATTTCACCCAAAATGTCAATATTGACTTGAAAGCCAAGCCTATAATGGCTATGTACATGTTTATTTCTGGTTAATTTCATCATGAAACTGTCACAAGACCCTTGAGCAATATCTATTTTTTTTGTGTTTTTAATTTAAAAAATTCCACCTTAAAGATAAGATATACTTGTTCTTTGCTGTTTTTCTATTTAGTTCTTAGCTTGCCCAGTTTTTAATTTCTGTCGTTTTTAGAAAGCAGTATAGATACTTGCAGAGAGCTTACATTGTACAATAATCCACATATATTCAACACCTACAGACTGTCAAAGGACTGCATGCAGCTACTTACTGAATGCCAGGATTGCTTGCATTGTCTGTTGTAGGACTTCTGTAGTCACTGAATTATCAGTCCCCATACAGTACATCACAGGAAGTTGGCAGATACAATGATCCATCTGTTATCACACCCATCAAGTGCATTGGCTCACAGGGAAACGGCTGCAGATTGGAGCTCAGTGTGTGGAAGAAGTAGTGAGATTCCAAGATGCTTATCATTCTTTCCAGAAAGTCCTTTCTGGCCTTTTGACGAGCTTGACTTGCTCATTTCTAAAACTGACTTTCAGTTTATGATATCATTCCCTTTTCATTAATATTTCCAGGAAAGATAGACATATTATCAAAGATTTATTTCTCTGAGAACAAGGTTTCAGAGTATCATCTCCCCTTTTTCCCAGGGAAATTCTTGGTCAGATTGTCAAAGAAAATGAGCAGTGGAAAATTGAAGCTGCACAATCTGGAGAGTTTTTATTTTAAAAATAGTTGTTCTTAACCTGAACTAAAGTAAAGTAAGTATAAAACATTTTCTTATGTTATTCCAGTGTGGCCAAGAATTTTTTTTTTCCTTAAACATACAGAAGTATGATCACCTTCAAAGGAGGAGGTGATTTTCATAGTTAATAAGAAATGTGTAGGCAGTTTCTTGTGAGTCTAAGAAACTTGTTTGTTTCCTAGAAAATCATAGATATTTATGATACCAAGATCATTTCTAGTCTCTGAGATCTTTTAGGCAAAAGCATTGATGCTGCGCTTAATGGTGCTTTCAAGTTTTGGTGACTACCCTGAAGATAAATGGGCATGTGCTGGTGCTTCCTATCTTGGGAATAGTCTTATTTATACAGACTTTCTCCCTTGGCAAGGCATAATGTCTGGTTTGCGGGGACAAAAATCCACTTCCAGATCACTATCTGTGTATTATATGTCTTTGACTTAATTTAAGTTCACCTTCAAAAGGGCAAAATGGTTAGAGAAAAAATTAAACAGGACAGCATATGCCTAATTGAAATTAGAAGGGGCCTTGCTTTTTCCAGACTGAAGGATAAAAAATGAATATGATTAGTGAATAGTTGTCTAGGCAGTTTAAGAGCCATCCTGTTTCAGTTTCTTCTCTTGTCACCTTTATTTTTAAGCATCTCTGCTGAAAATGGGGTTTTTAGTAAACTAGCACAGAGTATAATATTTGGGTTATCCTGAAATAGATGAGATACATCTTTTAAATATTGCCTTTTAAATTGAGAATTTAGCATTTATTTTCATATATTTAAGTTATACTTGATTAAAAACATAACGATGCTTTTAGAAAATTTTGAGAAAGGATCACAAAAAATTGATGTCCGTGAATAAGCCAGAAATAGTTGAAAATCTTAGGGACAAAAATCATACAAAATTGCTAAAACATACACAGATGATTCTCCCATAGTTTTCTGCAAAATTTTTTTTGCATTCTTCTCCCCCTGATCCCAAGAGGAAAAATAAAAGGTTCTCCCGGGCCTTCATAGATGTGGCTTCAGATAATTACATAGGTACTTTATAGGATACAATAAGTAGCATGTTTATTATATGTGCAGTTATATCAATATGAAATACAAATTTAACAATTTAGTGTCACCCCATTATTATGTAACTTTATTTTGCTATTCCAAATTTGATAAGCATGACAGATAGTCGTTAGAAAGTAGAGGACATTGTGAATTCTTAGCAAAAGATGCCTCATAGGTAATAATAGTATATAATAGTATATAATAATAATAATAATAATAATAATAATAATATAACCTTGATAACTAGAATCAGTTATGCCTAGGAAAGACAAAGAGCTCTATTTCTGAATGTTAGGATATTCTAATTTCTGCTTATTAGAATAGAAGTTTTATAACTTAGAACTGTCTGATTTTAACACAGAACTGGTAGGAGACTCACTAGTAACTGCTTTAAAATTGTGATAGTTTATTGTCATTATTGTGAAGTGTTTTAATTTAATGTAATTTTCTTGATTTTACCATCAAGAATCCTTCTCATTATTCATTGTAATCTTGCTAATTATCATAGGTTCAAAGAAGATTTTATTTTCATCACATCTTTCATTTATACATGTTTCTATAGAAATGTTTTTGTGCTTTAATTATGACCCTGTTTGGTTTCCAGGGAAACAATAAAATCACAGCTCTGAGAATGTATACAGTGTTCCTTAAATCATAACTAGGAAAAAAGCTAAGCCTTTTATAGAAAGAGTATGTTTTGCTATTTTATGTAGTGTCAAAATTCTTAGACTCATACCTAATACCATACTTCCTTGTGATGTATAATATTCATGTCCAAAAAGTTGAGTACATTAGTCTTTTGCTCAACTTTCTTGAGGTCATAGTGTTTTTCTTTGTGGAAGGTACTGTGCAGTATAGTAAGGGCACAAATATTGACATCGCCCTTGTGTGCATGGAGGTGGCATTCTTATATGTGAGTGTGTGTGTGGAGAGCTTCTCATGGTCATTGTGGTACAAAGCAGCTGATGAGAAAGTGAGCAGCTGGAAAAGGGGTACTTCAGATATAGAAGTAGTTAGGGAAAGCTGCTGGAAGATGACCTTAGAGTTGAGACCTGAGGATATTCCAGCCACACAGACACAGGGGAAAGTAAGGGTAAAGACCTTGAGCTCACTGTTGGAGAAAGAGACAGAGGGCCAGTGCTCTTGAAACTGGAAAACCAGTAGGGGATGGAAGGGATGAGATGTGATCAGGTTGGACCTTGCAGTAGGCCATGGTAAGGACCTTAAGTAGGTTATTAATGCCATGTGAAGCTATTGTAGTAGAATTTTCAGAAGAATGCCATGGCTTGATTTAAGTTTTGAAAAGATCCCTTTGGCTATCTCATGGAGAATGGTCACAGGGTGCCAGGAGTGAAAACAGTGAGAACTGTTAACAAGCCTTTGCTTCCTGAAGAAGCTGAGGTGTGAAAGAAACTCAGCTCTGATATCTGTACTTTACAGGGTGTTAATCTGTGTATGTTCTATCCAAACAACCTTTGTTTCATGTTTACTGCATTTTGTCTTAAGCTGTTTTGTTATCTGATAAACATTTAAGTTGCTAAGTCATTGTTAGGGGTTTGTTTTTGAGAATATGCAAATTTTAGTTAGGTTATTCATTGTCATTTTAAGGCTATATGCATATATTTTTATATAAAATGTGGTATAAAAAGCTTGGATAAAAAGTTGTCGCAATTATAATTTTTGTTTATTTCATTATAAGATAATTTCAGCATGCATCTTAAGAGTTGTGGTCATGAAAAAAAAAGCAGTGATCATGGTATATATAATTGTTTTAACCTCATTATTATTCCATATATAGCTTTTGTTTCTGAAGCACAGTTGAAAACAGGCTTTAAAATTGTGAGCTGTAATAAAGAATTGCAAACAAAATAATGATTTTACAACAAACATCTTAATATATCGCTCCCAAGAAATACTACAGGCACCACAGAGGTGTTCTGAGTTACTCCTTTACTATCAAATCTCTCTCCTTTTCCCTTAGGTGGCAAATGCTAATTAAAGTAGCTTTAAATTGTTATACTTTCTAATAGTTGTTTTTTAAATTGTGGAAAGGAGAATGAATATGGGCAGACACCGGTTGACAAAGTAAGTATTAATAATGTGTGTTCCTAAAGGTAATTTATAAATTAATTTTTTCAAAAACATGTATTTTTCCCCCTTGTGAAAATCTATGCGTAACTGGTGGGTCAATTCCTAAGGCTAACCTGGAAAAAGCTGGTTTTACCTGTAATGCTTAATTCTAGTGTTGATTTGGGTCCTGGGTTTTGTGATGAGAAAGAGTAGCTTGGCTAGGAATCGATTCTATGAATATTTGAAGTTTTCACAGTTTATCTGGAGGGCTTTCCCACATTTTAGTGCACTTCATTAGAATTCTGCAGTTTGAGAGCTGGAAAGAACAGAGAAAGTAGAGAAGAACTATGAAGGAAACAGCAGAGCCAGGAAATTTTTAGCAGAGTGACCCAGGCTTTCTGGGTCTCTTTACTCTTTTTTCTGAGTGGTTTGCAGGTTCTCTTTTTGCAAATTCATTGCAGTTGTTTATGTTTTCAAATGAAGCCTCTGTAGAATTTCATTATTTACAATGGATAAAAACTGCAGCAACACTCTTCGACATGTAGAGATTTTGGAAAGGGCCACAGACTTGCTGGGGCTCTTCCGCAGAATATAATACTCCTAGGACCCCAAGGAGAAAACCACTGCTGAGTGTGGTATTGAACCTACTCAGCCCTTCCCCACCCCAGATTGTTTCTTATCCAGAATTACTGGGTCAATTCACCCTTTAGTCAAAATGATATTCTGGCCAAGTTTAGAAAGAAAATAGGATTGAACTCATTCACACCACTGTGTAAATAACTGATCTTCATTTCCCAAAGAGCATTCAGATTTCATAATTGAATCATATAACTTTAAAGGAATTTTACTGTGTTGAACCACCTACATAAAGTGCAATTGTTGGCCATGTTGGAATATTTAGGTCATTTATAAATTTTTTGCTTATGAGTTGGAACCTACTTAGCTTGTTAAAAGTTTTGGATAAAGACAGGTTTTTTTTTCCTGGACGTGTTTCAATTTAAAGTTTTGAGAAGCTTTTATTGCTTTCCAATAGGTTATTTTTGAATCAAAAAAGCATAAATTAATTTTGAAGACTTGAGGGGAGAATTATATATTCTGGCTTTTAAGATTCTTCTAAGAACCAGGTTACTATAATGGAAATTCATACATAAACCAAGTCGTTTGTTAATTTAAAATGTTCTCATTACTAAGAATTCAATTAAGTTGAATTTTTTTAATAAAACATTTTTGTAGTGACATGTTTGATATTGGTGATTAATTTTATATCTCCCGGACAGAAGACAAGGCAGGGAACAGTCATAGAAGTGATTTGATTAGTTTTGGGGGAGTCATGACAAAGGAGACTTGGACACTTTTACAGAATAGAAATAGTATAAATGTTACCCTCTGCAATAACTTATTTTATTCCAGATGATAAAAATTTCAAACTTGTGTGATTCTACCATAATGTGGTGCATGTCACATTTCTCTTCCAAACATATAGCGTTTGAATGTGCATCAGAGCTCAGTGACCCAGTTATACACTCATTAAAGATAGGCTACAGATTTCCTAGTTTCTAACCTGATATGGTACCACAGGTCAGAAAACTCTAAAATCCAGCAGCTAAAAATTGCTCAAACAGTTGACATTTTACATTCATTTGTGCTATGTTAACTTTTTTTAAAAAGCTATTTTAGTTCTCAGAGTTTTTTGTGAACCACACTTAACTTTTTCTTCTCTCTGCTTATTTTAGTTTTTTTTTAGTTTCAGATTTTTACACATATTGTTTTGCTAGTTTTCTAGCATATTTTTAATTGTAAAATAGAGTAGTGTTATAGAAAGCTTAAGAAAGAGACTTAAGCATTTTATTTTTAAAATAATTATACAGGATCTACTTACCTTGAGAAAATACTTTCCAGTAATTTGGTTTAACTGTACTCTTTCAATTCCTGGTTAACATATATTTCTTCTGTTAACCACCTAACTCCCCATGAACAATAACCCAGCAACCTATGTACATAAACCTACAAAAGACTGCAGTTGTGTGGTAATGTGGAGAAGTGATTCACTTCAAAATCCTGTAAGAAAATTAACTTTACGTGTTTCATTATAGTGAGGCTTATGATTTTTTTCCCTTTAAACTGAGGGCTTTTATATCTATAATTCAGACCTTTGCCAGGTACAGTGATTGATGAGCTGGGGAAATGATAAAAAAATATAATTATTCTGCGTTCCTGTTTTTAATAAAAAATACATTTGTGGGTTTTTTAAAAAAAACTGTTTTACTTAAAATAGAAAGCAGTCTTTTTGTTTTGGCCTAGTGCTTTACGTAAAAGGAAACATTTTGTAGTAAAACTACATAATGGAAGAAGTCAAGAGAACAAATTATTTTGTAGTAAAGGTGAGATAATGGAAAAAGAGAAGAGAATTAGTACTGCTGTTGAATTCTGTAGCTCTGTGTTGAAAGGAATGGAAGAAAGGTAGGTCAATAATAATTACAGTTAAGATGACAAAATAAATTCTGTATTTTTTGCCTCCAAAGAATTGGATATGTAGAATGAGATTGCTTGGTAAGGGTCTGTTTTTATTTGCCATAGACTGACTGTCTAGCTTAAATACAGGCCGAAGTACCCATCAGGTCTCAAGGATATGGCACGGAGCCTGGTCTAGAGAAACCTTTGTGTACGAAGTATTCATAGTAGTCATCTCCCCTCCACCCCCCTTCTTTCTCTCTCTCTTTTTGGGCAGATGTTATTTTTGCTACATTTGCTATTTTAACCTGTCAGTTAAAAAATAATTACTATGTCAGTATGGCTGGCGGCTCATATAGGAAAAATATGCTGTCTCTTAATCAAAGGTGATTACAGTTTTTTCCTGTCTGTAAATGTGCTTGTTGTGTAACGAGAATGCATTAGTCTCAGCCTGATGTACGAAATGAAAGGCAGCAAGAAGCAGCACCATTGTTATCACTCCAGGCGTGTCTAATGAATCGTGTTTCGATGTTCTCTCGGTCACGCCGAAGAGTGCCCTCAGCCAGGGCTAAGCCTCCTGTAAAATGCTCTTTAAGATTATTGTAGCAAGAACAGAAATGCTGGGCGAGTGGGGGTTGGGAGAGAAAGCCAACCAGACAGCTGCATTTCAAACAGTTACAGCTGCAAGGATTACTCACTGTAATAGCA
>PITA01030292.1:0-16721 GCA_004023965.1 Spilogale gracilis | reverse complement strand
ACCCCCCCCCAGACAGCAACTACTATCAATAGCTTCCCCAATCTCAGGCCAAAATATCTGTGAAATTAGCAATGAAGAAACTACTCTACAGTGCCTTTGGGACAGAACTGGAGTTCAGTTTCCTTAATGGTATATGCTAAGTAAAACAGTAAGTTTTCCTTAGGTTGGGCTTTAAGAATTCCATTATTCCTTCTTTCAACTTCTTAGCAAATATGGCTTTGCATAATCAAAGTTTTATCACACTAATATTTCTTTCTGTTATTTATACCACCATAGTCTCAGGCTTCCAATACAACTCTCAGAGTCAGGGTAGTGTAATATGGAGCATACAGTATTTGCAGTCAGGTTGCTCGACCATTTAAGCCTTCAGTGTCATTATCTGGCCTCGCTTAGCATTTCAAATTCTCCGGAAAATGAAAAAATTTTTAGAAAAGTAAATGGAAATATCAATTATTTTGTATTTAGGTAATATGCTTATTATCCAGGGGCGCCTGGGTGGCTCAGTTGGTTAAGCGACTGCCTTCGGCTCAGGTCATGATCCCGGAGTCCCAGGATTGAGCCCCATATCGGGCTCCCTGCTCGACAGGAAGCCTGCTTCTCCCTCTCTCACTCCCCCTGCTTGTGTTCCCTCTCTGGCTGTGTTTCTCTCTGTCAAATAAATTGTTAAAAGATCTTTAAAAAAATCAACAATAAGATCTCATTTGAGGCATATCATGCTTTTGTATCCTCTGCCTTTGATTATTCCAAACTACACTGGAGAGTATTAAACACTGATGCAAAGAGAAGAAAGATGAGATTATTTTGCTACTCCATATTAAATGGCATTTCCTTTTAATGTATTGGAGATGCTGAGATAGTAATTGCTAAAAAATGAATTACTTTTGATATTTATAAGAAAACCAAGCCAAAATGAACAAATACAAATTTAGCACAGTAATAAATAAGCTACACAGCAACTCAGTGGATTACAGCTTAAATAATGAGACATTTATTTCTATCAATCACTTTTTCCCCTGTGGTTTTATATCTGTATTTGATTTTGTCTCATCAATGTCATCAAAATAAAATGACTTTATTTCAAATAAGTAAAAACTACATAATGGTAATCAAATAGTTATCTGAATTTAGGAGATGGACAGCAGTCCTGCTGAAAAGTAGACTGTCACAATTTATGGGCCATCATTTATGAAATAACAAGAAAAGCAAAAAAATAACAAAATAAATATGCTCTCCTCCACTGGGAAGACTTCCCTCTTGAAGATTATCATTTTTGGATAGATTGGGATGAGTTTCCTTGTCAAGCATTGGGATATCTCCCAGGATAGTCCATACAAAGTTTTAGGGGTAACTTACCTTTGTGAAAGATGAAAGGAAATTAGGCCTGTGGAGAAACAATGCATTCTTTCTCTATACCTAATAAAGAGGCTACCAGCTTCTAAACCAAGACCTTTGTGAAGTAAATAAAAGGATAAAAACAGCTAAGTCAACAGTACTTATTGACTCAAAATTAGCATTGCTATGCTTCAGAAGAAAAGAAAATACTACAAGGTAGAGCCATAAAACAGCAACTATGCTATTCAGAAAAGGGATTGTTTTCCTCTACTTTTTACCCAGAGTCCAAAAGCAAAAATACTAAGGATAGCTGTATCTAACTGATGTTTTACTTTCAGCTTCACAGAACTTAACTTCGTTAAAGGTAGTGACACTGCATGCATAGATCTCTCCTCTCTCTGTCCTGCATTAGTCTGGTAGAGTAGGGAATATTTTTAACATTTAACAGAAAAAAAAATCTGGAAGGAAAGATCAAGGCATTTTCTGTTTAGTTCAGAGTGTTTTAGATGATGCTCCTTAAAGAGGTGCAGACTGTTTCTGGAAGTTTTTCAGATGAGCAGACATGTGTCAACATGACCAATTCTTTGGAATTGTCATCCAACAGGAATGTCATCTAACACCCTTCAGAGGCAGAAAGATTTCGGAAAGTATTTCCGCTGTGAATTTCCTGAGTATTCTCCACCTAGTCCTGAAATTGCCTACTAATTTTCTTGCAGTGCATATTTATAGTGCACAAATATCAGTAGTGATTAAAATGTTCAGAGAGTACTTTCCAGAGGTTGGAGGATTTGGTGAGCCTGGCGAATTCAGCAAGCAGTTTCTTAATGATTTACTGTGACCAAATCTTCAGTAGCCACTTCTGACAACTAGGTTGCGGAGGGGTGTACATCTCAAGGATTTTCACTGGTTGTCACCATTTGGACCTAGGAGGTCTTAAACTAGTGCTGATTACTACCACCCACCCCTTTCTGTGACAGTTAAACTTACCTTGGGTTGTTCTTCATCCAGTCATCTTTTCCCCCACGAATGAGCAAATTACTTTTGCATTGCACTTTACTGTGAGAATGGAAATTGAACTGATGATGTAGCTTCTAATGACAGAAAATTCACCTAAATCTTATGCATGTCCCCGGTGCACATTCTGCAACTTTCAGAAGAATTTTTCAAAGAGGGAACATTCCAGACTCAGACCTTTTTCTCAGAAAACCAAAAAGAAGTTTACAGGTTTGGAAATGTAGAGCTCCTACAGGTCTGGTTTCCTGCTTTGGAGAAAAGGCTCTTCTTTGAGTGGATCTAAAATATTCTTGGATCTCTTTGGAAACCACCCTGCTCCCGTCTGTCCTTCCACAGGTGCACAGACGCTCCCTTTCCCGTCGTCGGCGCCAAATCTCCGCGGCCATTAGTAGCCGCCTTCCTCTTCCTGGGCCGGGAAAACTCACCACTTGTCTTCTCAGCCAGCTTTTCTCTCGCACAACGTCCTGCACATCCTCTGAGTGCGCTGTCTTTAATAAAAGAAACATTGAGAAGTCGTGTAAGAGGAATAACAGCAACTTACGTCTCGTCCTCATTCATTTGAGGAAAAGTCTGAAATCCGAGCTTGCAGCCGATGCTTCCCAAGCGGCGTCGACCCGTAGTACCTTTCAGATTTTGTCTTTTCTAAGATGGAGTCTGCGGAGATGCCAGGCTCCTCCTCCTACTTTTTAGCCTGTAGCACCACCAGGCGTCCGAACTGAAAACCTGGTATATACAGCACTTTCCGCCAGAAACTGTCAAAATCGTCATCGTCACGTCATCCAGTGGCACAGTTCTTAGATTATTTCTTCATATTCTCCGATTTGGGGTTTAATCACTGTGGACAGAAACAATAATGTACGGTTTTACTATCATATTTCTAATTAGTTGTTCTACCATAATATCACAGCTGTACAGTTTTAGAGTGACTTGAACTGGATTTCTGCCGTTTCAGACAGTAACCCATTTGGCCATGCATCTGAGGAATTAATTAATTCATCATCAGGTGTTTGTTTGGGATTATATTCAAGTCCTGCGAAAGGTATTGGGGATATAAAATTAAATAAAGCCTGGTGCCTACATCCCAAGAAGTTACAGCTTAAAAGGGGGACACAGATTAAAGGGGCAATTATGATGTGGGAGGTAGGTGCTAAGATAGAGATTTGCACAGGCATGATGACTACTCAAAAGGGAAACTTAAGTAAGAACAGAAATAGGTATCAGGAAAGATTCCCAGAAGAGGCGAAGTTTTGAACTAGTTTAGCTAGTTGCATTTTATGGTATCAGCTTAAACACAAACACATTGAAATTGTTTTCGTCTGCAGATGAAGTACTTGTGATTTTGCGAGCAATGAGATTTTCTGAAAAGATGGAAAGGTCATGGCTTATGTGAAATGCAATGTAGTCTTTCAGGAAACAGCACAGAGCCTTACATGGAGTGTGGGTGACAACTGAAAGACTAGCGATGAACCCTTGTTTCCAATTGGATTTGGTACAGATAAACTAATACTCAATTTAAAGAAGAGTCCTTCAGGTTGAGTGTGTGCATGTGTGAGTAGTTTGTGAAAAACATCATCTTTTTAAGTGGCGATTAAGAATATGGACATTAAGAATATGTCAAAGGACTCATATTAAAATCCTAGCTTTATGACTTCATATATTTTATTTTAAGAAAAGCACTTAATCTCTCCGAAATTCAGTTTCCCTGTGTGAAGAAAGTGGATGCAATAGTGTTATCTACTTCATGAAGTTGTGAGAATTAAGTGAAGCAGTACTTATGAGGAAATTTTTTTAAGTAGGTTCTATGCCCAACCAGGGGCTTGAACTCAAGACCCGAAGATCAAGAGTAGCATGCTCTACAGACTGAGTCATTCAGACACCCCAGTGAAACTGCTTATGAAATGTTCAGCCTAGTGCTTGGAACATCACAGTTTAATAAATGCTAACACTTATTAGTGGTAATATTATGAAGACATGGACTTATCAATAGTCCTGTTTACTCCTTCAAACAAATGTAAGCCTTGGGGCACCTGGGTGACTCAGTTGGTTAAGCGACTGCCTTCGGCTCAGGTCATGATCCTGGAGTCTGGGGATCAAGCCCCACATCGGGCTTCCTGCTTGGCGGGAGGCCTGCTTTCCCCTTTGTCACTCCCCCTGCTTGTGTTTCCTTTCTAGCTGTGTTTCTCTCTGTCAAATAAATTAAAAAAATATATTTTTTTAAGATTTTATTTATTTGACAGAGAGAAACACAGCCAGAGAGGGCACACAAGCAAGGGGAGTGAGAGAGGGAGAAGCAGGCTTCCTGCTGAGCAGGGAGCCCGATGTGGGACCCGGGATCATGACCTGAGCCGAAGGCAGTCGCTTAACCAACTGAGCCACCCAGGTGCCCCTGAAAGCAGATCTTAAGTGTTCTTACTGCACATAGAAAATCCTTCCAGTTATTTCAGTGATACTTGGATGGAGGATATGGGGAGCAGAGAGAGATATTTTAAAATTACAAATTCAATTTTCTTAATAGTTATAGGGCTATTCAGATTACCCATTTCATATTGGGTGAGCTATGGTAGTTTGTGTTCTTTGAGAAATTATTTTTTTGATTTAAACTCAATTAGCCAACATAGTACATCACTAGTTTTTGATATGTTTAGTGATTCATTAGTTGCATATAACACCCAGTGCCCATCAGATCATGCACCCCTTTAATGGCCTTCACCCAGTTACCCCATTCCCCGTCCTCCCACTATGTGCATCCCTGTTTGTTTCCCAGAGTCAAGAGCCTCTCATGGTTTGTCTCCCTCTCTGATTTTCCCACTTAGTTTTCCCCCCCATGCCCTATTGTTCTCTGCACTATTTCTTATATTCCACATATGAGTGAAACCATCTGATAATTTTCTTTCTCTGCTTGACTTATTTCACTTAGCATAATACCCTCCAGTTCCACCTATGTTGATGCAAATGGTAGGTATTCATCCTTTCTGATGGCTGAGTAATGCTCCACTGTGTATATTAACCATATCTTCTTTATCCATTCATCTGTTGAAGGACATCTTGGGGGTTCCTGGGTAGCTCAGTTGGTTAAGTGACTACCATCGAATCAGGTCATGATCCCGGAGTCCCAGGATTGAGTCCCACATTGGGCTCCCTGCTCAGCAGGGAGTCTGCTTCTCCCTCTGGCCTCTTCCCTCATGCTCTCTCATTCTCTCTCACACATAAATAAGTGAAATCTTAAAAAAGAGAAAAAAAGGAGGATATCTTGGCTCCTTACATAGTTTGGCTATTGTGAACATTGCTGCTATGAACACGGGGGTTCATGTGCCCCTTCTCTTCATTTATATCTTTGGGGTAAATATGCAGTGTGATTTCTGGGTTGTAGTGTAGCTCTATTTTTCACATCCTGAGGAACCTCCATATGGTGTCCAGAGTGGCTGTACCAGCTTGCATTCCCACCAACAGTGTAAGAGGGTTCCCCTTTCTCCACATCCCCTCTAACATGTATTGTTTCCTGCCTTGTTAATTTTTGCCATTCTAACTGGTGTAAGGTGATATCTCAGTGTGGTTTAGATTTGAATTTCCCTGATGGAAAGTGATGTAGAGCATTTTTTTTCATGTGTCTGTTGGTCATTTGCATTTCTTCTTTGGAGAAGTGTCTATTCATGTCTTCTGCCCATTTATTGACTGGATTATCTGGTTTTTAGGTGTTGAGTTTGGTAAGTTCTTTTTTTTAAAAAGATTTTATTTTATTTATTTGACAGAGAGAAATACAGCTGGAGAGAGAACACAAGCAGGGGGAGCGAGAGAGGGAGAAGCAGGCTTCCCGCAGAGCAGGGAGCCCGATATGGGGCTCGATCCCAGGTCTCTGGGATCATGACCTGAGCTGAAGGCAGTTGCTCAACCAACTGAGCCACCCAGGTGCCCCAAGTTCTTTTTTTTTTAAGATTTTTTATTTATTTGACTGAGAGAAACACAACCAGAGAGGGGACACAAGCAGGGAGAGTGAGAGAGGGAGAAGCAGGCTTCCCACCGAGCAGGGAGCCCGATGTGGGACTCGATCCCGGGTCTCCGGGATCATGACCTGAGCCGAAGGCAGTTGCCCAACCAACTGAGTCACCCAGGCGCCCCTAGTTTGATAAGTTCTTTATAGATCTTGGATACAAGCCCTTTATCTGTAATGTCATTTACAAATATCTTCTCCCATTCTGTGGGTTGCTTCTTCGTTTTGATTGTTTCCTTTGCTGTGCAGAAGCTTTCTATCTTGAAGTCCCAAAAGTTCATTTATGCTTTTGCTTCCCTTGCCTTTATTTTTTTAAGATTTTATTTATTTGACAGAGAGAAACACAGCCAGAGAGGGAACACAAGCAGGGCGGGTAAGAGAGGGAGAAGCAGGCTTCCTGCTGAGCAGGGAGCCTGATGTGGGGCTTGATTCTGGGTCTCCAGGATCATGACCTGAGCCAAAGGCAGTCGCTTAACCAACTGAGCCACCCAGGCGCCCTTTCCCTTGCCTTTACAGACATGTTTTGCAAAATGTTGTCGAAGAGGTTACTGCTTCTGTGTTCTCTTCTAAGATTTTGATGTATTCCTGTCTCACATTAAGGTCTTTCATCCATTCTGAGTTTATTTTTGTGTATGGCATAAGAGAAAGGTCCAGTTTCATTCTTCTGTATGTGGCTGTCTAATATTCCCAGCACCATTTATTGAAGAGACTGTCTTTTTTCCATTGGATATTCTTTCCTGATTTGTCAAAGATTAGTTAACCAGAGTTGAGGGTCCATTTCTGGGCTCTCTATTCTGTTCCACTGATCTATGTGTTTTTGTGCCAGAATCATGCTGTCTTGATGATCACAGCTTTGTAACAGAGCTTGAAGTCAGGCATTGTGATGCCCCATCTTTGGTTTTCTTTCTCAACTTTCCTCTGATGATTCGGGGTCTTTCCTGGTTCCATACAAGTTTTAGGATTATTTGTTCCAGCACTTTAAAAAATGTCAATGGTGGGGCGCCTGGGTGGCTCAGTGGGTTAAAGCCTCTGCCTTTGGCTCAGGTCAAGATCAGGTTCCTGGGATCGAGGCCCACATCAGGCTCTCTGCTCGGCATAGAGCCTGCTTCCTCCTCTCACTCTGCCTGCCTCTCTGCCTACTTGTGATCTCTCTCTGTGTCAAATAAATAAATAAAATCTTTTTTAAAAATGTCAATGGTATTTTGATAGGGATTGTACTGGATGTGTAGATTGTTCTGGGCAGCATAGACATTTTCACAATGTTTATTCCTCCAATCTACCACCATGGAATGTTTTCCCATCTCTTTGTGTCTTTCTCAATTTCTTCTTTTCTGTAGTTTCTAGAGTATAGATCCCTTACCTCCTTGACTAGGTTTATTCTTAGGTAGGTTATGTTTTTTGGTGTTATTGTAAATACAATCAATTCTTTAATTTATCTTTCTTCAGTTACATTGTTAGTGTATAGAAATGCAACTGCTTTCTGTGCATTGATTTTCTCTCCTGCCACAGTGTTGAATACCTCTATCATTTGTAGCAATTTTGGGGTGGAGTCTTTTGGGTTTTCCACAGAAAATATCATGTCATCTATGAAGAGAGAGAGTTTGACTTCTTTGCCGATTTAAATGCCTTTTATTTCCTTTGTTGTCTGATTGCTGAGGCTAGGACTTCTAGTACTATGTTGAACAATAATGGTGAGAGTGGACATCCCTGTCATGTTCCTGACCTTAGGGAAAAGTTCTCAGTTTTTCCCCATTGAGAATGATATTTATTGTGAGTTTTTCATCGATGGCTTTTATGATATTGAGGTATGTTCCCTCTATGCTTATACTTTGAAGAATTTTAATCGGGAAAGGATGCTGTATTTTGTCAAATGCTTGTTTTGCATCAATTGAGAGGATCACATGGTTCTTGTCTTTTCTTCTATTAATGTGCTCTACCACATTGATTGATTTGTTGAACCACCCTTGTATCCCAGAAATAAATCCCACCTGGTCATAGTGAATAATCCTTTTAATGTGCTGTAGGATCCTATAGGCTAGGATCTTGTTGAGTATTTTGATATCAATGTTTATTAGGGATATAGGTCTATAATTTTCCTTTTTGTTGGAGTCTTTGTCTGGTTTGGGGATCAAGGTAATGCTGGCCTCATAGAATGAGTTTGGAAGTTTTCCTTCCATTTCTATTTTTTTTTTTTGGAAACAGTTTCAGCGGAATAGGTATTATTTCTTCTTTACATCTTTGGTAGAATTCCCTGGGCAGCCATCTGGCTCTGGCCTTTTGTTTTTTGGGAGGTTTTTGATCACTGATTCGATTTCCTTACTGATTATTGGTCTGTTCAGATTGTCTATTTCTTCCTGTTTCACTCTTGGTAGTTTATAAGTTTCCAGTAATGCATCCATTTCTTCCAGATTGCTTAATTTGTTGGCATATAGTTTCTAGTAATAATTTCTAATAATTGTTTCTATTTCCTCAGTATTAGTTGTGATCTTTCCCTCTTCACTCATGATTTTATTGATTAGGGTCCTTTCCTTTCAATGCATTTAAAATTTTCCCTTTATACTTCCTCCTTGACACATACATAATTTATATGTGTATTATTTAGGATAAAAGTGTTTGGGGGATTTTCATCTTATCTTTCTATTATTGATTTCTAGTTTGCTTTTATTGTGGTTGAAGAGCACCTTCTGTATCATTTTAATTACTTTAAATTTGCTGAGGATTGCTTTATGGCCCAGGATATAATCTAGCTTGGTATATGTTCTGTGAGCACTTAGAAAGAATATAATTCTATTCTTTTTGGTTGAGTGTTCTATAAATGTCTATTGGATCCTATTGGCTGATGGTATTGTTGAATTCTTGCTGAGTTTGTCCTCTTCTTTTTGTCAGTGGTTGAGAGAAATGTTAAAGTCTCCAAACTACAGCTGTGAATTTTCTATTTCTCCTTTCAATTCCATCATTTTTTTGTTCATATATTTTGCAGCTCTGTTGTTTCATAAATGTATATTTAGGATCACTATGTCTTCTTAATGAACTGACTTTCTTATCACTGTGTTATGTTCCTTTGTGTCTCCGGAAATTCTCTTTCTTTGAAATCTCAGGTATTAATATGGCCATACCTGCTTTCTTTTATATATATATATATTTTTTCCCATCCTTTTACTTTCAACTAGCCTGTATTGTTATATATGAAGTGAATTTATTAGAGACAGTATATACTGAAGTAATATTTTTAAGCCATTATCTTGATTATTTACACTTAATGTAATTATTCATAATCTAGGTCTTAAGTCTGTAATTTTATTTTTTAAAGATGTATTTATTTATTTGAATTTATTTGAGAGACAGAGAGAGTGCGTGCACATGTGAGCAGGGGAAGGGGCAGAGGGAATAAGGGGAGAAAGAATTTCAAGGAGCCTCCCGGCTAAGCACAGAACCCAATATGGGCTCACTCTCAGGACCCTGAGATCATGACCTGAACCAAAATCAAGAGTCAGACGCCTCACTAACTGAGCCATGGAGGCGACCCCACCTTTTTATTTTTTGTTTTCTGTTTGTTTTTTGTTTCTGTTTTCCTTTTCTCTATCTTTCTTTAGGTTACTTGACCACTTTTAAAATTTTGATTTTAATTGATCAATAGTGTTTCTGAGTACATTGCTTTATGAGGCTTTTTAGTGGCTGCTCTAGGTATTATATATAAATAACGTTCCACAGTCTACTGGTGCCATCATTTCACCTGTTTGAATGAAGTATAGAAATCTTACCTCCCTCTGTGACACCGCTTTACTCTGTCTTGCTTATAATATTGTCTTGGTTATTCCCTCGATATACATCCAGAACCATATCAGGTAGTATTATCATTTTTGTTTAAACATAATTTAGAAAACTCAAGAGGAGAAGAAAGTCTACTGTATTCACCTTTTTTTTTTTTTACTCACTGTGCTCATTCTTCCTTCCTGACACTTCAAGATCCCTTTTGAAATTATTTCCTGTCTGTTTGGAGAATTTCTCTTAGCCATTCTTTTATGGTCAACCTGCTGATTAGAGTCTTTTAGTTTTCCTTCACTTGAGAATGTCTTGATGTCTTCTTTATTCCTGAAGGATATTTTAATGGCATAGGATACTGGGTTGATAATTCTTTTCTTTCAGTCACTAAAAGCATTGTGTTACTTGGTTCTAGCCTCCATCATTTCTGATGAAAAATCTCCTTCATTTAAATCGTTTCCCCCCTATAGGTAATGTGTCATTTTTCTCTACCTGCTGTCAAGACTTTTTGTCTTAATTTTCAGAAGTTTGACGTGGACTTCTTTGGGTTTTTCCTGTTTGGAGTTTGCTCAGCTTTTTTTTTTCTCAGCTTTTTAAATATCTGCATTTATATCTTTTGCCAAATTTGAGTACTTTTTCAGTCTATCCCTTTGAGTACCTTATCTTGAGTACCTTAATTTCCTTCTTTCCTTTTAGGACTCCAATGACACAAATATTATATCTTTTGTTATTTTCCCATACATCTCTGAAGCTCTGTGCATTTATTTTTCAGTACATTTTCTTTCTTGTTCAGATTAGGTAATGTCTATTGTTCTTTATTCCAATTAACTGATTCTTTTGTCTCTTTCCTCCCTTCTACTGATCAGCCTATCTACTAAACTTTTTATTTTGGCTATTGTATATCTTGGTTCTAAAATTTCCTTTTGGTTCTTCTTCATATTTTTTATTTCTTTACTGAGACTTGCTTTTAAAAAATTATTAAAATTATTATGTTCAGGGGCACCTGGGTGGCTCAGTTGGTTGAGTGACTGCCTTCGGCTCAGGTCATGATTCTGGAGACCCGGGATCGAGCCCCACATCGGACTCCCTGCTCGGCGGGAGGCCTGCTTCTCCCTCTCTCACTCCCCCTGCTTGTGTTTCTCTCTGTCAAATAAATAAAATCTTTTTAAAAAATTATTATGTTCAGTAAGTCAACATGTAGTATATCGTTAGTTTTTGATGTCGTGTTCAACGATTCATTGTGTATTAAATTTTTAATTTCCATTTCAGTATGGTTAACATACAGTGCTATATTACTCTCAGGTGTACAATATAGTGATTCAATAGTTCTATACATTACTCAATGCTCATCATGTAAGTGTATATTTCATTCTGTTACACCCACCCCCTGCCCATATCCCCTCTGGTAACTGTCAGTTTGTTCTCTATAGTTAAGAGTCTGATGGGGTAGCTCACCTGAGTGGCTCAGTTAGTTTGATGTCTAACTCTTGATTTCACTTCAGTCATGGTCTTGGGGTCATGGCATGGAGCCCCACATTGAGCTCCCACTCAGGGCAAAGTCTGCTTGTCCCTCTCCCTCCCGATCTGCTCTTCTGCTCCTCCCCCCACTTGCAGGCAAGCTCTCTCATTCTCAAATAAATGGATGGATAAACATTTTTTAAAATATTTTATTTATTTATTTGACAGAGAGAGAGATCACAAGAAGGCAGAGAGGCAGGCAGAGAGAGAGGAGGAAGCAGGCTCCCTGCTGAGCAGAGAGCCCGATACAAGCCTCGATCCCAGGACCCTGAGATCATGACCTGAGCCAAAGGCAGAGGCTTTAACCCACTGAGCCACCCAGGTGCCCTAAATTTTTTTTTAAATGCTGTTTCTTCACTTGTCTCCCTTTTTCTCTTCCTTTGTTTCTTACATTCCACATATGAATACAATCATATGGTATTTGTCTTTCTCTTATTTCACTTAGCCTTATACTCTCTAGCTCCATCCATGTTGTTGCAAATGGCAAGATTTCATTTATATGGCTGAATTATATTCCATTGTGCACATGTGTGTATACACACAAACACACATAAATGTCACGTAATATATGTATCACATCTTCTTTATCGGTGGGACACCTGGACTGCTTCCATAATTTGGCTATAAATAATGTTGTAAATATGCTTCAATAAACATAGGGATCCATATGTCCTTTTGAATGAGTGTTATTTGGGTAAATGCCCAGTAGTACCCTTACTGGATCATAGGGTAGTTCTATTTTTAATTTTTTTGAGGAGCGTCCATTCTGTTTTCCACAGTGTCTGCACCAGTCTGTATTCCCACCAAAAGTGTATGAGGGTTCCTTTTTTCTCCACATCCTTGCCAACACTTGTTATATCTTGTGTTTTTTATCATAAACATTCTGATAGGTGTGAGGTGTTATCTCATTGTGGTTTTGATTTGCTTTTTCCTGATGGTGAGTAATGTTGAGCATCTTTTCCTGTGTCTGTTGCCCATCTGGATGTCTGCTTTGGAGAAATGTCTGTTCATGTCTTCTGCCCATTTTAAAAATTGGATTATTTAGTTTTAGGTGTTGAACTGTATAAGTTCTTTATATATTTTGGATACTAACCTTTTACTGGATATGTCATTTGCAAATGTCTTCTTTCATTCAGTTGGCTGTCCATTAGTTTTGTTGATTGTTTCCTTTGCTGTGCAGAAGCTTTTTATTTTGAGGTAGTCCCAATAGTTTATTTTCACTTTATTTTTCCCTTGCCTCAGGAGACATATCTAGAAAAATGTTGCTATTGGTGAATAGCAATTCAGCAGTGATCAGAGAAATCACTGCCTGTATTCTCCTCTAGGATTTTTATGATTTCAGGTCTTACATTTAGGTCTTTAATCCATTTTGAATTTATTTTTGTATATGGTGAAAAAAGTGGTCCAGTTTCATTCTTTTGCATATAGCTGTCCAGTTTTCTCAACACCAATTTTTTTAAAGATTTTATTTATTTGGGACGCCTGGGTGGCTCAGTTGGTTAAGCAACTGCCTTCGGCTCAGGTCATGATCCCGGAGACCCGGGATCGAGTCCCACCTCGGGCTCCCTGCTCAGCAGGAAGCCTGCTTCTCCCTCTCTCATTCCCCCTGCTTGTGTTCCCCCTCCAGCTGTGTTTCTCTCTGTCAAATAAATAAAATATTTTTAAAAAAAGATTTTATTTATTTGACAGAGAGAAACACAGCCAGAGAAGGAACACAAGCAGGGGGAGTGAGAGAGGGAGAAGCAGGCTTCCCGCGGAGCAGGGAGCCCGATGTGGGACTCGATCCCAGGTCTCTGGGATCATGACCTGAGCCGAAGGCAGTCGCTCAAGCAACTGAGCCACCCAGGCACCCCTCAAAACCAATTGTTAAAGAGACTGTCCTTTTCCCATTACATATTCTTGTCTCTTTTGTCAAAGATTAATTGGCCCATAATCATAGGTTTGTTTCTGGGGTCTCTATCTTGTTCTGCTGATCTACATATCTATTTTTGTGCCAGTACCAAAATGTTTTGATTACTTCAGCTTTCTAGTATAACTTGAAATCTGAAATTGTGGTAGTTCCTGCTTTGCTTTGCTTTTTCAAGATTGTTTTGGCTATTCGGGGTCTTTTATTGTTCCATACAAATTTTAGGATCATCTGTTCTAGTTTAATGAAAAATGCTTTGGGTATTTTGATAGGATTGCATTAAATCTACAGATCGCATTGGGTAGTATGGGTATTTTAACAATATTTGTTCTTCTAATCCATGAGAATGGAATATGAGCATGGAAAGCCATTTGTGTTTCTCATAACTTCAGAAATATTTTGGCATTGGTTTTCCAACATTTTTTCATGAACAAGATAGACCCATTCTAGCTTCTGGCTGTAAGTAGTGACCCTGGCTTTTATTCTCCATCTTGCAGGGAGAATATTTTTTTCCCTGATAGCCCCTAAGAACCAAACTTACAGTAACCAATGCCAGCTTCCCATCCTGCAGCTCAGAAATGCAAGGGTTTCACCCTTGTTCATTATTTTATGTTTGTTTCACTTTTACTTTATATTTTCTAATTTTTTATTTTAAATTTTTATCTATTTTTTTCTGTGTTCATATGAATAGAGCACGGTGTAGAGAATAAAAAACTTACTTCACCAGATTAACAGAAAACTGCTTTTACTTATTTTTTTAAGATTTTATTTATTTACTTGACAGAGAGAGAGATCATAAAGAGGCAGAGAGGCAGGAAGAAAGAGAAAGGGAAGCAGGCTCCCTGCTGAGCAGACAGCCCAATGTGGGGATTGATCCCAGGACTGAGATCATGACCTGAGCAGAAGGCATAGGCCTAACCCTCTGAGCCACCCAGGTGTCCCTGTTTTTACTTTTTAATATTTTGTTTCAGTGTTACATAAACACAACCAATACTTTAATAATATTATTTTACAGTGTTATATAAGTTTGCAAACAAAGTTAAATTTTTGGTTGAAGAGCAGGTGTTTGATTAGTCACATACTTTGATGACATTCAACAGACTAGAAAATAGACCTTTAAGGGCACCTGGGTGGCTCAGTGGGTGAAAGCCTCTGCCTTCAGTTCAGGTCATGATCTCAAGGTCCTGGGATCCAGGCCTACATCGGGCTCTCTGCTTGGCAGGGAGCCTGCTTCCTCCTCTCTCTCTGCCTGCCTCTCGCCTGCCTGTGATCTCTCTTTCTCTGTCAAATAAATAAAATCTGAAAGAAAGAAAGAAAGAAAGAAAGAAAGAAAGAAAGAAAGAAAGAAAGAGAGAAATAAAGAAGGAAAGAAAGGAAGAAAATAGACCCTTAAGGGGAACCTGGGATAAGTATCTGTCTTTGGCTCTGGTCATGATCTCAGGGTCTCGGGATGGAGCCCTGCATCAAGCTCCCTGCTCAGTGTGGAGTCTGCTTCTTCCTCTCCCTCTGTCCTTCTGCCTGCTTGTGTGCACTCTTTCAAATAAATAAATAAAATCTTTTTAAAAAAAGATTTTATTTATTTAACAGAGAGAAACAAAGCCAGAGAGGTAACACAAGCAGGGGGGGTGAGAGAGGGAGAAGCAGGCTTCCTGCTGAGCAGGCCCGGGGCCTCCGGGATGATGACCTGAGTGGAAGGCAGTCGCTTAACCAACTGAGCCACCTAGGCGCCCCAAATAAAATCTTTAAAAAAAAAAGAAAATGGACCTCTATATAGGAGACTTACATGGATGAATTCTGCTCCCACAAATAAAACTAATTCATCTTTTTTTAGAGAAATAGAGCATGAAGGTGGGGAGAGGAAGAGAAAGAGAATCTCAAGCAGACTCCATGCCCAGTACAGAGCACCATACGGAGCTAGATCTCATGACCCTGAGATCATGACCTGAACGAAAATCAAGGGTCAGATGCTTAACCAACTGAGCCACCTAGGCACTCTGAAGCAAATTTATCTTTAAAATATACACTACTGGGGTGCCTGGGTGGCTCAGTGGGTTAAGTGTCTGCCTTCAGCTCAGGTCATAATCCCCAAGTCCTGGGATTGAGCCCTGCATCAGGCTCCCTTGCTTATCAGGGAGTCTGTCTCTCCTCTGCACCTTCCCCTGCTCATGTTCTCTCTCTTGTTCACTCTCCCACTCAAATAAATAAAATCTTTAAAAAAATAAATTTTATAAACCAATGAATCACTGAATGTTGGCTAAATGAATTAAAAAAGAATAAACCAACAACAGCAAAATACAGAGACATGATAGAGAAAGCAATGTATTTACTTATTTTTAGAATTAAATAAAACCACACAGACCAATTCCATTTCTTATATATCTGTACATCTAATTTCAACATATAAATCTATGTTTTAACTGACATCTCTATTATACATAGCTTATAAATATATATAAACATGCCCATATAATAAAATTTAATTTTTTCATACTTTGGTATCTATTTAATAATTTTATAATTGTAATGGAAATATTGAGTCAAGTTAATGTAATCTTCATTTAAAGTTAAAACATCATTATGAAGAAAACTTAATAAGATTTGAGAAATTTACACTTGTTTAAAATCATATAGCATATATAGGGTTATAAAGAAATACTTATTTTGGTCAAAATGTGTTCTATGTGGATAATTCCAGTTTTAAAAATATGCTTTTCATCCCACATAAAAGGGCTTGCTGAACGACAAAATAAATAATTACATTGGACTATAACCCAAATAATAAAGTATATATCCATGAGTCTATATATAAAGAAATAACTATATAATGAGTAAGTGGAAGAGAAAGGAAAAGTTTTTCTTGGAGAAGAATTTCAATTAATTAATGTAAAAGGAATCAAGGTAATAGAAAATTATCACTCAAATACCACAATGTTAAATGACGTAGGAAATATCCATGAACGGATACTAAAATTAGCAGGCAAAAGTTTAAGCAGAAACATGATATTTGCATAGTTTCAAAGTGTCTCTCTCCATGTATTTATTAATTACAAAGAGAAAATAGTAACTTTACAATGGAGAAACTTGACAGATATTATCTTAAGGGAGTGATAAAAAGTAATATTACCTTAACACTATTGAACTGTATACTTAAAAATGTTTAACATGGTAAGTTTTATGTTGCTTTTGACTACAATTTTTTTT
>PITA01030291.1:0-16730 GCA_004023965.1 Spilogale gracilis | reverse complement strand
CCTTTGTTGGATTTATTGAAAATTTTGCTTCATATTTCAGTAGAAACTTCAGACTATTTCTTCAGTTCTTCTGTATATTTATTGTCTCTTCAAAATCTGTACATTCCAAAAATATTGTTTCTATTTCTCAAGTAGTTCAAAGAATTTGTTCCTTAGGTTTCCTGTTTTAACCCATCTTCAAAAATAAAATGTGAAACCTGCATTAATTTCAGTGAAATAGTGTTGAAGGTAAGATGTAGTAGTGATATGGCATTCATAATTGGGCTATTACAAATAAATTGTGTTGAACAGTAAGTATCACTTGAAGCACTACACTCTATCCACTCCCTTCAATTGGAATCCTCAGAGCAATCACCACAGGAACTTACTACATGCAGCCTCATTACCAATACTAAATGATCTATAAACAAATATTTAAATCCATCACAAACTGGCTACCTAATGAGATCTAAGAAAAGCAAATTATTTTTGTGTATAAAAAGTTATTCCTCTATAGGTTTAAATAGAGAATTTTATAATAATGAACTTACAGTAATGTTTGTGTTAATAGTATAGTGACAAAGACCAGTGTTGAATTTAGCAACTAGTGAAAATATGTAGTCTTCTTGACTTTACTAGAAGAGAAAAAAAGGTTTTGTTTTTGCTTCTCTCAATTGTTCCTTCATTCAAAACTCTCAGCTCCAATATTTGGATGCACATTATAGTCAATTAAAACACAATTTTAAGGGCGCCTGGGTGGCTCAGTTGGTTGGGCGACTGCCTTCAGCTCAGGTCATGATCCCGGAGACCCAGGATCGAGTCCCACATCCGTCTCCCTGCTCGGTGGGAAGCCTGCTTCTCCCTCTCTCACTCCCCCTGCTTGTGTTCCCTCTCTAGCTGTGTTTCTCTCTCAAATAAATAAAATCTTTAAAAAAATAAAAAAATAAAATAAAAATAAAATAAAAATAAAAAATAAAAAATATTGAAAAAAATAAAATAAAACACAATTTTATATTTTAAAGCATCAATTGTTTCAACCCAAAGAAATATTTTTTTATGTTTTGTATTATCTACAATTGGTATAAATTTATATAACTTAAATTTTGCTTATTTTCAATATTTCATAAAGAAAATGCAAAAAAAAAAAAGTCCTCTTTTCCTTACTTGTCAGTAAAGGAGCAAAAGCCTTTTTAAATTACAAGAGTACTAAAAAAACCACAGTGACTATAACAGAATGTTAGTATTCATATTCTGGAATGCAGGTGGTAAAGTCTTCAAAAAAGTATGTAGAGATTTCAAAGTCTGATTGGCTGAGATTCCGCTCCTTCGTTTAATGTAAGTGATTCTTGAACACTTATCTCAGATCTGGTTTAAACAAGTAGAATGTGCAGTAATCAATATAAAGAGAATCATTAAAAAAAAGAAAAAGGGCGCCTGGGTGGCTCAGTGGGTTAAAGCCTCTGCCTTCAGCTCAGGTCATGATCTCAGGTCCTGGGATCAAGGCCCACATCGGGCTCTCTGCTCAGCAGGGAGCCTGCTTCCTCCTCTCTCTCTGCCTGCCTCTCTGCCTGTTTGTGATCTCTCTGTCAAATAAATAAATAAAATATTAAAAAAAAAAAAAAGAAAAGGAGTGGCCTGTCTAAAATTACATTTTATGGGCAACTTTTCAGTGGTTACCTTAATAACAATTCTTCCTGCACATAAGAGACTGTTCTAGCATCTCAGAGACTAAAACCACATAATAATATATACAACTTGCTCCTCTATATAAACATTCCATTAAGATGTTTGATGAGGGATGCCTGGGTTGCTCATTAGATTAAGTGGCTGGCTTCAGCTCAGGTCATGATCCAAGGGTCCTGGGATGGAGTCCTGCATCAGGCCCCTTGCTCATTGCGGAGCCTGCTTCTTCCTCTACGTGCTGTGCCTGACATTCCCCCTACTTGTGGTCTCTCTCTCTCTCTCTCTCCCTCTCTGACAAATAAACAAAATATTTTAAAGATTATATTTATTTATTTGACACAGAGAGAGAGAAAGATATCACAGGTAGGCAGAGAGGCAGGCAGAGAGAGAGGGGGAAGCAGACTGCCTGCTGAGCAGAGAGCCCAATGTGGGGCTAGAGCCCAATGTGGGGCTCGATCCCAGGATTCTGAGATCATGACCTGAGCTGAAGGCAGAGACTTAACCCTCAGAGCCACCCAGGCGGTCAATAAAAAATAAAAGATGTCTGATGATATTGTGAAACCTATTGCTATCATAGTTCTATTTTCCTCCATAATATGTATACCAAAAATTTAATTTTATAATAACAAACAAGTATTGAGGAACTGGGGTTCTTAAAGGACAATCAACAAAGCCAGTTTTACACTAATCCACATAATGAAGTTCTTATAATCATTTTTATAGTCCTTTGCTAGGGCTCTCATAATAAAGTAGACTGCATGGTTCAAACAGCAGAAATGTATTGTGGCACAGTTCTGGAGACCAGAAATCTGACATCGAGATGTTGTCAGGCTTGGTTGCTTTGGAAGACTATGAGGGAGAATATTTCAAGCCTTTCTTTTTGGCTTTTAGAGGGTCTTCTCCCTATGTCTCTTCATATTATCTTCTGTCTTTTTGTGTCTCTCGCCCAAATTACCCCTTTTTATAAGGACATCAGTCATACCAGATTAAGGTCCACTGTAATAATCTCACTTTAACTTGACTTCTTCAATAATAATCCTATCTCCAAATATGGTCACATTTTGAGGGGCTGGATGTTAGGACTTTACCATATGAATTTTAGGTGGGCACATTTAACCCATAACAGTGTTTCATATGAAAAAGACAGCTATTTTGTCATTACATGATTAGCTTAGTGATTAGGAGAAAAGCCTTTGGATTCAAAGTTTGTGAGTATATATTCTGACTCTACCTGGACCTTCCTGTATGTATATTTAAGCTTTTTGTGCCTCAGATTCTAATCTATAAAATAGAGATGGTGTTAATACTTCTTCTTTGGGTTGTTGATAGAATTATGATTGTACACACAACACATACATATGCATACCTACACATGCATATGTATTCTTACAAATAAAAAAGTGATTTAAAAGTTTTTGCAATTATTATTATTATCAATTTTGATTAATTTTCATTAATCTCAAATAGAATAAGGGTAGATGCTATGTTTTAATCTCTGTTGAACTCCTTGATATCTTTGTTACCTATAAGAGAAATAGTGCCAATGTATAATTATTGTCAGATACACAATTCTTTTTCTAAAATAACCTATTAAAATAGGGCATGGTGCCAGAGGGAACTAATCAAGAAGATAAGATATTCAAATTTAATCATTTAAATAGTTAAATAAAATATGTATTTTCAACTACTGGTCAAGTACAAAAAAGAAGACATTGATGTAGATACAAACTGAATAAAACAATGTAAAGTACTAGTTTCAGAGCCCCGGCTTTGAGTAAAACAAATGTTCTTTCCACCTTCTCTTGTTTTAGAGTTAATAACCTTTACTTAACCTTCTGAAGTCTCAGTGGCAGTATCATAGCCAATGAGGTTTGTCTTAGGAGCGATCATTGCTAATTGAAGTCTCCATTTTCTCAGGTATAAAACGAAGTGAATAAAACTAACTAAATCATTAAATGATGGTGAGCATTAAATAACATACAAGGCATCTAGCAAATATGCTCTCCCATGGTAAGTTCTCAATAAGTTGTCACTAGAAATATAATCTTGGTCAAAATACTAAGTTTCCGACCCTAAAATCCCTAATGTGTAAAATGGGGAATACTGGATCTAACATCTCAGTCCTTATCACACTAAAATTTCATAGTTTTTTCAGTTTAATAAAACAATCTCGGGCACATAGGAATCACTCAACAAAATGTAATTTTTCTCTCTCAATCAAATAATATTCTAAATTTTGTCTTTTAAAAAAGTATATGGAATATCTGTCTTTTGATGACTGACTTATTTCACTTAGCATAATTTCCTTAAGGTTCATCCATGTTGTAGAATGTACAGAATTTCTTTCCTTTTTTACTGAATAATATTCTATTTTATGTATATAACCATGCCCTATTTTAATAGGTTATATAAGTCAGTGGATACTTGGGTTGCTTTCACCTTTTGCCTATTATGAATAATGCTGCTATGATCATGAGTGTATGAATACATCATTTCCCTAAAAAATCAACTTTGCAATTGTAAAAACTACATTAGGTTGAGACTCATGGAGTCTGGGTTTTTATTTCTACTCAGTCAACCATTAAAGTATATTGACTGGTAGCAAATCACATTTAATACCAAGCCTCAGTTTCCCCTTTTGTTATCTTATGTCACCAAAAGGATAATCGGAATAAGAAATTTTTTTAAAGAATTTAAAACTTATTTATTTGATCATATTTTTTTAAGGTTTTACTTATTTATTTGACAGAGAGAAACATAGCTAGAGAGGGAACACAAACGGGGAGTGAGGGAGGGAAAAGCAGGCTTCCCACCAAGCAGGGAGCCTGATGCAGGGCTCAATCCTGGGTCTCCAGAATCATGACCTGAGCTGAAGGCAGTCGCTTAACCAACTGAGCCACCCAGGTGCCCCTGATAATATTTTTCTTATTAAGATATTCCACTAAACAGTGAGTTACTAAATTATTTCAGAGTATGTTGAGTTCATTTTTCAAAATGTCTTATGATTCTGGTCTTTCTACAATTAAAATAAATTGGTCACTAGAAAATTCTAAGTGAGTCAAAGGCATAAAGCATAATATAGTACTTAGCATAAACCTGAACATTGTGGATATTCCATTAAGTATTTGTTGCACCAGCATGAATTGGAAATACTAAGTATTTATACTGGTATAGCATGCAGATAATTATCTTTGGGGTGCATAATTATACAGTTGTTTTGCTTTTGTAGACATAGCAATAATGCAAAATAGTGTTTTGGAAAAAGCACAAGATTCAGGCTTATTGAATCTGTTTCTTTTCTCAAACCTGTGACATGAGCAAATGATAAACATCTTTAGTTCTCACTTATCTACTAAAAAAGAAAAAATGAAGTATAGTGCTATCAAAACTACAAATTGAAAGCAGCCATCAGTTTTTTATACCTTGAAGAAAAAATTTTGTGACAGTAGAGAGGCAGTGGACATATTAATGGGGCATATGTCTGTGGACATGATATTCTCCTGAAGAGTTTTTTTGGTATTGCTAATAATCTAAGATTCTGTTATCTTAGAAATGAAATTTAATATGAAATGGCAAATGTATTTCAAATAAATTTTTGGACTAAAAAGTCCAAAACTAGTATAAGATCTTTTTCCTATTTTAAAAATGACCTTTTTTGAAACCATGAAGACCCTGAATGGCCAGAGCAGTCTTGAGAAAGAAGAACAAAGCTGGATACAGCATGCTTCCTGATTTCAAACTATATTATAAATCTGTAGTAAATAAAACAGTATGGTATTGGGGTGAAAACCAGCCCACAC
Organism: Spilogale gracilis; assembly: GCA_004023965.1. Lineage (NCBI taxonomy): Eukaryota > Metazoa > Chordata > Mammalia > Carnivora > Mephitidae > Spilogale > Spilogale gracilis. The sequence continues at coordinate 11,268 of PITA01030291.1, read as the reverse complement.
ATCATTAAAACAGATAAAGCCTAGAAACCCGCACATATATTAACTTACTACAAAAGACTCAAGTATATACACTGGGAGAAGGACAGTTTCTTCAGTAGATAGTGTTAGGGAAACCAGATAGCTACATACCAAAAAAAATGAAACTAGACCACTACCTTAATACTATACACAAAAACTATCTCAGAATGGATTATAGGCTTGAATGTAAGCTCTGAAACAATAAAACTCTTAAAAATTGTTTATTACTTTATCATCACCATGTTCATGCTTTCCTCTATCTGTTTAAATATATATACTATATTATGATGATAGTTCTTTCAAATATCCTAGTCTAACTCCATTAAACCTGTAATATTTATTGTTTTCCTCCAAATTATGAATTATATTTTATCATGCATTTGCATGTACATTTTGAGTGAGAAATTTGAGGTAGCCCTCTTGATCACCACCTCCAGGTGTTCATTCCTTTGTGTGATCTCCTCCCTGTGAATGTGGATGGGTTCTGTGGCTTCTTCTTCTAACTAGTAGAATACAGGATGTACATTACTATTTGTATATGATTACGGTACATAAGATTTTAACTTTCTTGTTGAGCTCTCTCTCCCTCCTTCTCTCACTTTCCTCCCTCCCTCTTTTTATTTCTTATTCTCTCTGTGTGCATGTGTCTGCCTGTTCCTGTCTCTGCCTCTTTCCATCTGTAAGGAAGCATCAGCCATGCTAGGAAATCCCACATAGTAAGAAACTGCAGCCAACCTATAGGGAATAAGCAGAACCTCCAGTTGACAGCTGAAGAGAGAGGAAAAAACTTGAAGCTATCCGTACAGAGCTATAAAGAACAGAATGTTGCAAGCCACAACACAAGTGGGCAAGTGACTTTTCCAATTAGGCTTCCAGATGAGAATCTAGCCCAATACCTTGATTATAACCCTTCAGGAAACTCAGAGAAACAGTGAGAAAATAAATGGATTGTTTTAAGCCACTACATTGTGGTAATAATGTTATGCTGTGGTAGAGCATTAAGACAGATTTTGGAGTTGGAGGGTAGAAGGGAGGCAAAAACCATTTGGTGGCACATACGTGTTGTTGGTGATCTACTGACTTGCTCTGTTAGTATAAAGCAGCAGCTGGTCTTCAGTTATTTCCCTTCCCCCTAGATGGTCCTTCAGTTTCTCTGACTCCTGGGGAGTATCAAAATGGTGTTTTGTCCTTGTCACCAAGGTCAGAAGCAACAAAAATGGGACAAGTGTCGTTCTGATCTCATGGGATCCCAGCAGTGATCTCCGCATTCTGGACTGCATATGATCTTCACTTTCTGATGACCACCTGTGGAATTTGGGGCTCTGGCATTACTTATAGAGACAAACTTGCAGAAACCACTTAGCCAGATCCCATAATTGTATAATTGAATCCCTTTGTAAAAAATATATTTATTACATATATAAATATACTCATAAATGTTATATATTAAATAGTGATATATATATATATATATATATATATATTATATGCTCTATACTAATATAGATTATACTGACTGATCTCCTACTGGTTCTGCTCCTCTGGTGGAACACTGACTCTAACTGGTACACCTGATAATTGATGGTCAGTGCTAAACATTTTGAATCTTATATTTGGGTGATGAATTTTGTTATATTCCTTTAAATAGTGTTGGATTTTTGCCTGGAAGTTATCTGGATCAGTTGGATCCTTTCAAGGCGTGTTTTAAGATTTGTTAGAGCAGACACGCAGCAGCTATTGTCATACATAATTAAGCTCCATTATTATCTCAGTCACCTTTTCAGGCCATGTGTGTTCTGTGGGTTAGGAGGTCTTTCTGCTGTAGCTGATGGGAAGATAAATTCTTCTCAGCCCTGTGTGAGCTCCAGGAGTTGATCAGCATACTACTTCAAATGATTCTTCCTGCCTTTATGTAATTGCCTTTTATGCTCATATCAGTACTCAGCTAAAACTTGAGCAGGCCCCTCTATGTAGCTCCACTTTTTCCAGTATTCTGCCACCCAAATTATAGCTGCACTAGCCTATGTGAATTCTGGTACTGATTCATTGACAGAATGAGATTTCTGGATTTCATCTGCATTTCCCTGCATGCACAAGGCTCACCTCTGCTGTTTCCCTTAACTCAGAGATCAAAGCCTTATCTGACCTGTTGTCACACGTGCGAAATCATTATTTCATACATTCTATTCAGTGTTCTAGTGGAATGTGGGATAATCCGATCCCTGGTACTCCAACATGGCTGGAAGCAAAAGTCTTACCACTGAATTTATTGTGTTTTTCTTTTTTTATTTTTTTCTCTTATTTACCACCACTTATTATTATAAGTAATGAGCTGTTCGTGATGATTACTGTGCTGCCTAGCCTATTCATATTTACACCAGATAGGGTAAATAGATACAATCCTGATAATTTTCTTTTTTGTCTACTGTGAAATCCTGAAGTAGGGATATTTACTGTCAAGTTAAACACTTCCTGTGACTGTTTACATATTTGTAATTGGTTGTCACAAACTGACATAAGCCAGTTTTTTATTAGGTAAATGACAGGTTCTTCTGGTAAATATCAGGAGCTTTTGATGAGATTCAGGTGAGATCTGAATGTACTTATCTCTGAATGCTACTAGAAGGTTGTGCATCACAATGAAAGCAAGTGCATATTTTGTGATTCTGGCAAGAGAGCATAGGAATACAGTTTTGCATTTTGTCTACAGTCCAGGGTGATCTTTCTCTCTTTGACCTCAAAACCACAGAGTAACACCTCAAATGATATTACAATGTTTTGATACTAGGAACAGCATTGTAGTTGAAATAGATGACATCTATGAAGTGAAATCATTATGATGGACCAATCTGGTCTAGACCCCAAATGCTGAAATAACAGAATGTTTGGTTTCTGTTACATTATGACGCATTTAAATCACACCAAACAGCTGCTACCTTTACCATTTCTCACAATAAATTTATCTAAGTCTATAGTGTTATAAATTTGAATCAAATTGTTTACCCAAATATGATAGTACTGATAATGAGGTATTAACAAATAAATCACCATCAGTAAAATATATCATTGTCCAGTTACCAAGTAGAAAAATATCAGTGATAATCCAGGGTGCCCAGCTAGCTCAGTTGGTGGAGCATTCAACTCTTGATCTCAGGGTCATGAGTCTGTGCCCCATATTTGGGTGTAGGGTTTACTTAAAAAAATTTTTTTTAAGAAAAATATTAATTATATTGTTACATGAATTTTTTCACTCAAAATATTTTTTCAATAAAATTATTTACTGAACTGAAATGCATGGATTTCAGCATTCTGACTTATTTTCTTTCTCTAACTGTGATTTTTTTTAAAAGTAAAGCAATTAGCTGTACCTTTTCTTTCTTGGTATTATTTATGTAGGTATATTTTTGCTAAATTTTTTTATTTATTTTTATTTTACTTAGACTTATGAATTAAGATTTTGTCATTTATATTCACTTTACCATCCTATCCTGGAAATTAGTGATGAACTCTGTTGGTTGCTATACAAGAGTTATTTTCTTTGATACAAATCTTTTATATTTCTCTGGTACAAATTTTGCTCATAAATTTAAAGAAATACTGCATGAATAGTTACTTTAAAATTAACATTTTTATCATAAACTCATATATAATTTTCTGAATGCTTAAATACAATTAACTTAATGCTCAAGATTATATATACTTGTTGGGGTTTTTTTTCATTCTTTTTTTTAATTCTCCAGTCTTGCTCTTTTTACCATCATCAGGCCCTACCACCAAGTTAATACATGTATCCATTAGGATTGCATTTAAAAAAAAAAGTTAGGTGCCTGGTTGGCTGAGTCCGTTAAACATCTGACTCTCAATTTCAGCTCAGGTCATGATTTCAGGGTTGTGGGATTGAGCCCCATGTAGGCAGGGCTCCAGGCTCAGCAAGGAGCCTATTGGAGATTCTCTTTCTCCCTCTCCCTTTTCCCCTTATCCCCTCAAATTTATAATTTTTTTTGAATCACTTTGCCTTTTTTTTTTTAAGATTTTATGTATTTATTTGAGAGAGAGCATGAGAGGAGAGGTCAGAGGGAGAAGCACACTCCCCGTGGAGCTGGGAGCCCAATGTGGGGCTCAATCCTGGGACTCCGGGATCATAACCGGAGCCAAAGGCAGTTGCTTAACCAACTGAGTCACCCAGGTGCCCTCAAATAAGTAAATCTTAAAAAAAAAAAAAAAAAAAAAAAACCAATTTGTGTGATATGCAAGTAGGGAATTATTGTTAGGGATTGGGCTTCACGTAATTGTGGGAGTTGGTGAAGGAGACCATGAATGACTATTGCTTCTGTATTTGGTATTGAGTCTGAAGTCACCAAAGGTCAGCAGGATTGTCACTCAGGAAATAAAACTGGATATGAAGTGATGGAGAGCAAGAAGAAAGTTAAGCCATGAGAAAAAGCTGGAAGACTTGATGACAACCTGGACCCCATATATCTTACCTTATCATATCCAAAGCTTGGTAGTGTAAGCAATCATCTGGAAGAGCTGTCCTTCTTCACCACACAGCAGCATATGTGCCTGGTTAAGAACTTGGAAGGGATAAGCTGGAGTATACCAAATGTTTGTAATCTTAAATGTGCTGGGAAGTGAATCAGCCTCTGCCCTATGATGTAATGTCGGCCATGTTCTCCGAGCAGTTACTCAGAGGAATCATCTCTCCTCTCTACTTGGTGTTCTTTTGCACTTTTTCAGCTTTGCAGAGACAGAGAAGACTTTGTTGATCCATTCAAAAGTTCCTTCTGGAAGTCCTGAAGACCTGACATCCTGACACATTCACATACTTCTGATTTTGACTGTTCCCATTGTGCTCTTGAGGGAAGTCTAAAATGCCAAATTTTTTAAAGAATTGTTTTTATTTTTTGTCATTCATTACAGTGATATTCTTATCCAGAAAGATGTACAGACTACATAAGAAATGTTGTAGATTGCATGTTTATGTCCCAAATCCATATGTTGATATCCTAACGTCCAATGTGATGGTATTAATATGTGGAATCCTGATTTCAGTATTATTTCTACCCTGCCCTATCCTTTGCAAAATTCTAATTTGTTCCAGCTTTATTGAGGTATGATTGACAAAGGAACATTGTTTATATTTAAGGTAAAGAAAAATGTCACATCTCTTCTCTGTCTCCTCTCCTTGGTTTTCCATTTGTTGGGTTGATGGAACTGAAGCTGTTCACAGGTCTCTGAGACTCCATCCCTCTTTCCCCATTTTTTTTTTTTCTCTAAAGCTTGGAACTGCCTCAGGCAGTAAGCTGGGGGAAATGTGAAATTCACCTCTTTTGTTCCCTTTCCCTTCAGAATTCACTACCTGTTGCCCCTTGAAAGAAAACTGTCATTTCATCATTTTCTTATATATTGTCCTATTTTCTATAAGATGGAAAGTGGATAGTGAAAGGATAGATCTTATAGCAGTTAATAATACTTAGGCCCATTTTTTACTGTGTGAATATTCTATATTTATACCCCTGTTTCTACATTCCAAAACAAGGTAGCTATATTATTTCACTATGAATAAAAAAGTATATGTTAGGTCTCTAGAAATAAGGAAAAAAACTGCATTTAAAACAAATACATGATATAACATTTATAGAAATAGGATTTCATATGTAATTTAAGTGAATTTTTAACGTTCTTCCTTACAGAAAATTAAGGGTATAAATATTATATAAAGGCAAAATTGGCACCTGTGAAATAGGCTGATTCAAATTTAATTTCAGTACTTCAAATAAAAAACACATAAAGAATAACTGGTGCAGATAATGTGTTTTTTTCTAATGATTTGTGATCCTGTGGCTTCATTGATTTTCCTATCATCTGATGTTAACCACTCACTAACATAACCCACCTACTATAATAATGTTGGTAATAATTATATCCTCCTGGCTTCTCTTGCAATGCTTTCATATGGCCAGTGTTTTATTGCTCTTTCTTGCTGAGTTTTATCCAGCACTTTAAATTCCCAACTGCCTTTATTTAAAGTTACTGAAGCATATAAACAAAAATATCACTTTCTTTGAAAATAGCTTTTGAGGCTAGTAGAAATTCCAGATCTCTTATTTTTTGGAAGAAAACTCAAACTCAATATTATTAGCATAAATCTAACAAAAGACTTGTTTATAGTTTGAAAGACTTACACTGTGGGTAAAACATTACTATATAGAGCACAATAGAATGGCTTAAGATATTTGCACAACAATAAAACAGTTGCCCAATTTAAATCTAGCTTTGGTGATTTATATACTTATATTTTTCTTAAAGCAAATAAAATATTGTTTATAAGGACAAAACACAAAAGGCCCTAAATCCTTTTGAGGATGTTACTTTGAAAAAGAACAACTTACAGTAAAATTATATTGAAGAACCAGAGAGCTTTTTTCTTTTGAACTGTTTGGTGATATTACTGGAAAATTAGCAGACATATATAATAATTACACTTGTCCCTAAAATGTTATATTTAAAGAATAGCAATATTTAAGCATTCTGTTTTTATAACTGTTTCAGTGAGACATAATTCACATATAAAGTTTCCCTTTTTCAAGTATATAATTCTGTTTTTAAGGTAATCATAAACTTGTACATCATCACCACCCTGTAAATTTAAAATAATCACCCCAAAGAGAAATCCCATATCTATTAGCAGTCACACTTCATGTTCCCCTCCCCCATTGCCACTGGAAAATGACTAATATTTCTATGGATCTTCCTGTTTGGGTCATTTCATATAAATAGATCATACAATATAGTCTTTGTGTCTGGATTCTTACTTCCAATCTATCCCCATATCACAAAACTACCTCTAAAATACTCCTCCAGTATATTCATGTGTCTCTACTACTACTACTACTACTACTACTACTACTACTACTACTAGAAATCTATTTCAAGCTGTCATAATTTCTTATATATATAAATTTCTTATATAATTCTTATATATTCACCTACTGGAGTATTTTATTATCTTTGTTTACAATCAGTCTGTGACATTTCTCAGTAAGCTCAGAAGAGAGACAAGGAAGGAGAGAAAGAGGTGGAAGAATGGGGAGAAAATGAATGCTTATTTTTTTATTGCACCTTCATCATGAGTTACACTGACCTACTCATTAGAGATAATAAAAACATGTTTTGAATATGTGTGTGTGTGTGTGTGTGTGTGTGTGTGTGTGTGTGTGTGTATGAATGAGTGGTTGCATGCGTGACTGGAGGGACAGATCTAGGCCTACTGTCATATAGTCTGTTACTACAGTGATTTTTTTTCAATACCATTGACTATATTCCATATGCATAAGTGATTTTTCTAGATGTAAATCTAGCCATGTCACTCTCACACTTAAAATCTTTTACTCCATTGCCTTAAGTATGAAGTCCATATTATATGGGACCCAAGAACAGCTGTTGTAGTCCTTTCATTTTTTGTTCCTTCCCTGAAAACACCATTTTATTGATCTCACTGCCTTTATGTAGAATACTCCCAGAGCACATTAATTTTTTTAATAAAACATGCACGTATTTTATTACTCAGCCAAATATCATTAGCCCATATCATAATACCAAGGCATGCACAATAATAATTAAATTTAGTCATTCTTAACAATTGCCAAATTTATATCATATAAAAAATGGCTTCACCCACATTTTTTATTTCTCATTATGAAAGTACATAGTAGAAAGAAAAGAACATATTTTATTTAGCAGTATGTTAGCTTGATGTAGAACCCAGAGCACTTCAGACATTCACTTCCTGAAGTAAGTTGAACATATTGCTTACCTCTATCACAATGTGAGGATACTGAGTTCTATTATTCTTCCTTTAAGGTGAACCTTTCCAGATACAGACAGAAGCTTTGCATCCCCAAGGTCTTGGAGATCTTTGAGCCACAACAGATAGTAACAGTGTGATTTATTGTATTTTGGGTCATGAAGTACATCTTGATCTCTGGAAGGGCTGGAGGGTAAGATCAACCATTCTGTGGTCAGCCATATCTACATGCTAAAACACCAGCAAAAACTCTGAGCACATAGAGTCTGGTGATCCTCCCTGGTTGGCAACAATCCGTGTATATTGACACACACTGTTGCCAGGAGCAGTCAACACTCTCTGTGACTACTGGGAGAGTATAGCTAGAAGCTGCACATTTGTACCTGTCGTGGGCTTTACCCAATGTGTCTCTTTCCTTGGCTAAATTTAATCCATATTATTTCACTGTAATAAACTTTAACAGTGAGTATAACAGCATAAGTGAGTTCTGCAAGTCCTTTTAGTTTAATGATCAGCTCTGAGAGTAATCTTATGAATAGGTGAATTGACAGTTGATGTTAGAGTGGCATGGTCTCGTGGACTACTTTCTAACTTTACAATACCATTTTAAATTTTTATGTTGTTTTCATCCTAACTTAAAGCAATCTAGTTTGAATTAACACCAACTTAATTTCAATAGTATAAAAAAATTAACTGCAGTATAGCTCTTCTCCACCCTTTTTATGCTATTATTGTCATACAGATTTCTTCTTTATACATTATAAAGCCATTAACTCAATTTTGTATTTATTGCTTTATATAATTGCCTTTTATAACAGGGAGGAGAAGAGAATCACAAAGAAAATATTCATAGTCCTTTTAACAGGTACCTATGTAGTAGCCTACTCTTTTGATACAGATTTGAATTATGGTTTACTGTTCTTTTTTGTTTGTTTGTTTAATTCAGACAGAATGACTCTATGATAGAAAATTTCTGCTGGTGACAGTTTTTCTCATATGTTATGGAACTGAAAATAGCTTAATTTCTTCTTCATATTTGAAGACTAGTATTGGCAGGTACAGACTTTTTGGTTTACAGTCTTCAATACTTTGGCTATGCCATCCAACTACTTTGGTCTCCATAAGTTCTGAAAAAAATTCAACTGTCAGTCTTAATATTCCTTATACTTTAGGAGTCACTTTTATCTGCTTCTTTGGAGATTCTCTTTCTTTAGTTTTTGACTGTTCAACTCTGATGTGATTAGGTGTACAATTTGTTGAGTTTATCCCAGTTGGAGTTTGTTAAGATTTGTGGCTGTGCAGATTAATTATATTCACTAAATTTGAAACTTTAGTGGTTATAATTTTTTCAAACAAGCTTTCTACTTCTTTTTCTTTCTTCTTTCTTTTGAGACTCTCATTGTGCATGTTGGCATGCTCGATGGTATCAGTGGGTCTCTGATATTCTGTTCATTGGCTTTTGTGTCTTTTTATTTCTGTGTTCAACTGGGTAATCTCAATTTATTTTTGTGTTAGATGATTCTTTCTTCTTCCAGTTCAAACATGCTGATGGGTTCCTTTAGTGAATTTTTCATTTCAGTTATTGTACTTTCAGTTCCAGAAATTCTGTTATTCTTTCTTTTAGTTTTATATCTTAATTACTATTCTGTATTTGTTGAGACATTATTCTATTGGCTAATTCTTTGGATATGTTTTCTTTAATTATTAAACATATTTATAATACTGCATTTAAAATATTTTATAAGTTCTGTATGTGGGCTTCCACAGAAACAGTTTTCTTTTACATTTATTTATTTGCTTGTGTATAGGTCATGATTTCTTATTTCTTTATGTGCCTCATGATTTTTTGTTAATAACTAGACATTTTAAATAATAGAATATGGTATCCCTGGAAATCAGATTTTACTTAATTTGTTTGGAATTGTGGTTATTGTCATTGTAGGAGTTGATGATGATTGTTTAGCATTTTTCCTGGACTAATTCTTTTTTTTTTTAAGATTTTATTTATTTGACAGAGAGAAACACAGCCAGAGAGGGAACACAAGCAGGGGGAGTGAGAGAGGGAGAAGCAAGCTTCCTGCTGAGCAGGGAGCCCAATGTGGGGCTCGATCCCAGGTCTCCGGGATCATGACCGGAGCCAAAGGCAGTCGCTTAACCAACTGAGCCACCGAGGCACCCCGTGGACTAATTCTTCATAGCTTGTACTCTTCATCAAGTGCAACCACTAAAGTCTCTGCTTCATTAACTCAGTGGTCAGATAATGATTAGACAGAGATATCTTTAAAAACTTTCAACCAGTCTTTGCCTGGAAACTCTGATGCTCTGAAAAATGTTTTTAGTGCTCAAGCAGGAAGTTTATAATTCTAATTTAGACTTCACTTTCTGGTCAGCCCCATTTGAGAATTTAGCCCTTTTCAAGTCTTTCCTGCACACAGTACTCACCTATGTGTGACCTTTGTATCCCTAAGAATACATCAGATCTTAGTCAGGCTTTCCATGGAAATCTTTTTCTCAATTAGACCTTCTGAGACTTTGTTCAGACTGTTATTAGCCCCAACTCTTAACCCTGTGTCAGTCAGCAGTGATGTTAAATCACTGCTGTTGATTGTTGTCAACAAAGGTCCTAAAGTTGGGGCCGTTCAAGAGTTATTTCTGAAGCAGATCAAGTAAAAACAAGTTCTGATAATGGAACATGTTAAGAAACTGCTAAGACACATCAAATAGTGAGTTTTCTCCAAACTACTTTGTCATTTCTGGTGACTGCTAGGTTTCTGTTTTTTCATAGGTGCTTTACTTGTATGACTGTTGGTTTTCAAGGCTACCACAGAGATAAGAAGAAAAGTATGAGAATGGGATAAGTGAAAACATCATAAAGCTCACTTTCCTACCAAGATTCAGCCATTTTTTTTTTAATTGAATAAACTCTCCTTGGAGTGTTATAAGCTTTTGGTTCATATCCAAGGTCCTGAAAAAGTGTCGATTTTGACAATTGTTGCATTATTGTGTTTATAGACAAATGCACTTTCACAGGTCTTATTTCCATAATTCTGAAATTGCTTTTCTTCAGAGCAAACTATTTTTTAATTGATACATTTTGCATATAAAAAATTTTGATCCAAATATGAAACATGAGATTTACATCAAACACTATGATGCAGAGTGGAAAAAAATAAAAATAATAGGAAAAACCAGAGAGCAGTCAGATTCTTATGGCTTACTTTAATTTTTATCACCAATTTCAAAATGAATCAGTGAATGAGTGTGTGTGTGGTGGGGGGGGTTGCATGTGTGTGTGGGTGTGTGTGTATTTGATTCACCAGGCTTTGGACCTGACTTTGTGAAACAGGTTCTGAAGAAAAACAAAATTAATGTCCTCTGTGATTTCATTATCCTGGACCTTCCAGAGGTTAATGGGATGTGTTTTATAAGAAACCATTATGGTC
>PITA01030290.1:0-16724 GCA_004023965.1 Spilogale gracilis | reverse complement strand
GCTGTGTTTCTCTCTGTCAAATAAATAAATAAAATCTTTTAAAAAAAATAAAATAAAATAAAATAAAATGCAAACTAAGCTTTATGTAATTTTATCTATTATTTGTTTTATTTTATTTTATTTTATTTTGAAAGATTTTATTTATTTATTTGAAAGAGAGTAACACAGCTAGAGAGGGAACACAAGCAGGGGGAGTGAGGGAGGGAGAAGCAGGCCTCCTGCCAAGCAGGGAGACGGATGCGGGGCTCGATCCCGGGACTCCGGGATCATGACCTGAGCCGAAGGCAGAGGCTTAACGACTGAGCCACCCATGCACCCCTCTATTATTTATTTTAAACATTCTGATAGAGCTGGGAACTAATATATGCATGTCAGTCAGCCCGTTAGAGGAGGTTTTTCTGGACTCTAAAATTGCATTGTAAACCTAGAAATAACTTTTTACTCTTTTTTAAAGGAGTGGGTCTGAATAGCACTACTCAGAGTGTTCTGAGTCGCCCAATGCAGAGGAAGCTGGTGACTCTGGTCCACTGCCAACTAGTGGAAGAAGAAGGCAGGATTCGTGCTATGAGAGCAGCTCGGTCTTTAGGTGAACGAACAGTTACAGAGCTCATTCTTCAGCACCAGAATCCTCAGCAACTCTCCTCTAATCTTTGGGCAGCAGTCAGGGCTAGGGGCTGCCAGTTCCTTGGACCAGGTATGTGATTAAAGTGTATTTACTATACTAGTAATTCTAAAAGTATGGTGTTAAGAATTGTTAAGTGTGATATACAAAGGCTAGTTCTTTGTAATAATCTGTTGTTATCAAGAAATATCCCACTTGACAGTCATGGCTTGAGTAATTCCATGTCAGTATTTTAGAGCACGTAAAGCTTTACTGAACGTCAGAAGTTTTCAATTTGATAGAAATTTTTCTTGAATGCATTAATTTTTTATCTGCTTTCTTAAATAAAATATGTAGAATGTAATATAAAATTGCCCCCAAATGGTTAGAAAGTGTAACAGTGAATATGTGTTATAGTGCTGTGTTGCCCATTGAGTGGTATCTGCAGAAATTATTAAGTATTACCCTTGTGATAAATACATTTATTTTATCTTTGTACATGATAATTTTTGGTTTTGTGTAACTTTTCCTAGCAATGCAGGAGGAAGCTCTAAAGCTGGTTCTCCTGGCCTTGGAAGATGGTTCTGCTCTGTCAAGAAAAGTGTTGGTTCTCTTTGTGGTGCAGAGGTTGGAGCCGCGGTTTCCTCAGGCCTCTAAGACTAGCATTGGGCATGTTGTCCAGCTTCTTTATAGAGCTTCCTGCTTCAAGGTATGGTTAAATTTCACTTTAAAAGGAAACAATGTCTTTTTCCCAAACTTAAATAGTAAAACTTTTGAGTTTAATAAAGTTGTTCCTCAAAAAATTTAAATAATTTATTGTTTTGAAAAATGTAAAAAATAAATTAAAAGGATGTAGACAGTGTCCTATTAAAGTTAAATCTTGTTATATTAAATTTTGTATGTTAGATATTGAACAACATGGATCAAACTGAGGTTTATAGATTTTTATATTTGAGGAGGCTAATAAGCTGTCATTTTCCCACCAAGACTGTATGCAGAATCGGTCTGAACAGAGAGTAATTGAAGAAAGAAGTTTCATTTTGCTCTTTGCTCCTGCTGTAATTCCACATATACAGTACTAGAGTTCCATTTGTCATTTCATTTTCAGTAGATATTGTAATGCTGGACATATTTTTTTTTATCCCAGATTGAATCAGCACTACTTCAAACTTTAGTGCTCACTATGTGTCATTTATCATTCATCCTGTTTTCTTGACTTCTTTTTTTTTTTTTTTTTAAAGATTTTATTTATTTGACAGAGAGAAACACAGCCAGAGAGGGAACACAAGCAGGGGGAGGGAGAGAGGGAGAAGCAGGCTTCCTACTGAGCAGGGAGCCCGATGTGGGACTCGATCCCAGGTCTCCGGGATCATGACCTGAGCCTAAGGCAGTCGCTTAACCAACTGAGCCACCCAGGCACCCCGTGTTTTCTTGACTTCTTAAGTGTGAAGGCTTCCTGCTTCTGGCACACACATAGCTAGTACTTCATGGACCACATGCATGCTACTAAAAATTACTTAATTTATACAAACTATAAGATTTCCATTCCTGGGTCACCATGTTCCCCTCATCTGACACTCAAACTAAAATATCCTACAGTCTACTATAGTTTATTTTCTCATTTCCTGAGAAACAATGGTTTACAGAATTAACAGGAAAACATTTATTTTTATAAATGACATCTTTTATATATAAATATAGAAGATATTTTATATTTATTTATATATTTATTTTATTTATATATTTTTTAATATTTTATTTATTTGACACAGAAAGAGCAATAGCAGAGGGAGCAGCAGGCAGAGGGAGGGGGAGAAGCAGGCTCCCTGCTGAGCAGAGAGCCCCACTTGGAGCTGATCCCAGGACCCTGGGATTATGACCTGAGCCGAAGGCAGACACTTAACCAGGTGCCCCAAAAGCGTACCAGTTTATTTTTTAAAAAAAATTTAAAGCTCTGACTAAATACCTGCCTTATTATGTTTCTTTCTAGAGTCAGATCATATATATACTGAAAATGACGTGTGCAGTCCAGGTCTGTACCCAACCCTCTCCTTGGCCTTAGGAGCCTCTGGAACTGTTAGAAACTCTAGCCAAAATAACTCCCAACTAGTTCAGGTTGTCCCCAGATAACTCATATTGGTTGTAATGATTATAATAACATGATTGTACAGTGTAAAGTGGAATACTTCAGAACGTCTGTCTGCTTTCAAAGTTCTTTATTCCCTAATAACACCAGACAGACACAATATTGCAAGATTCAAAAATATATTTAAAAAAAAAAAAAAAAGGAAAGGAAAGGAAATCCATCCTTCCCCCTGTGAAGAATAATAAGGGGTCCAGATACTTCAGAACACTCACAATGAACCTCTCTCAATCCTAATTAAAAGCCTTAACAGTAATTGAAAAGAGATTGGAAATTTGTAAAAATCCAGTTGTTTTTCATTTGGGTCTTGATTCTTTCCCTTTATTTCATTGTCTTGTCTACCTGCTTTCTTCTCTTGCTGGTAATATGTACTACAATCTCCATCATGAGAAAATGTCTCTCATCACAGTAGGTCTGTACCCTAAATTTTATTCACTGTTGCAGAGATTCTGTTAAGTTTCTGCCAATATTTATCTCATTTTCTTTGTGGAACTCACATCAGTAGACATTTTCCATTCTTACTTGTAGCTGTGTGTGTCCATATAGCTGTGTTCTTTCTACATCTTTTTGGCATCTCTTTTATTTTCATTTGAAAAACCTTTTCAGGAGTGCCTAGGTGGCTCAGTCCTTAAGCGTCTGCCTTTGGCTCAGGTCATGATAAATAATTAAATCTTTAAAGAAAAACCTTTTCAGATGGATAATTCTGGTCTTTCTTAGTACAGTATAGTTCCAGTACTTTAGACATGCACCTCTTAGAAATCTGTGACTGTTTTTAGTTAAAAGATGGGCTCCTGGGTGGCTCAGTGGGTTAAAGCCTTTGCCTTCAGCTCAGGTCATGATCTCAGGGTCCTGGGATCAAGGCCCGCATTGGGCTCTCTGCTCAGCAGGGAGCCTGCTTCCTCCACTCTCTGCCCGCCTCTTTACCTATTTGTGATATCTCTCTCTCTCTCTCTGTCAAATAAATAAAAAAAGAAAAATAAATAAATAAATCCTTAAAAAAAAAAAGACAGTTTTGAGAGCCACAGCCAGGGAACCCTAGTATGTCATATAGAGAACATTCTACATTTTAATAAGGTTTAGCCTATATTGAGAGGATATTTTTATACATCCACATATGCATTTGGTCTTTTGACTTGTCTTTACATAGTGGCAAAATATATTTTGGTTTTGTGGTACTAGTTCTTGATTTTTTTTTTAAATCTATTTGATCTTTTACGGACTTCCCTAACAAAATTTAAGTTAGACCTTCTTATAATAAGAATGGACTACATTTAAAAATATCATCAGGGGGCGCCTGGGTGGCTCAGTTGGTTGGGCGACTGCCTTTGGCTCAGGTCATGATCCCGGAGACCTAGGATCGAGTCCCACGTCAGGCTTCCTGCTCGGCGGGAAGCCTGCTTCTCCCTCTCTCGCTCCCCCTGCTTGTGTTCTCTCTCTGGCTGTGTTTCTCTCTGTCAAATAAATGAAATCTTTAAAAATAATGTTTTTTTTAAATTTAAAAAATAAAAATATCAGGATGTACTTGAAGACTTGCTGTAGTTTTCTTTGATGGAAGAAAAAAAATGGGAATTTTCTTCTAGAGGAATTTGAGTCTTTATGGGAATAAAAGGTTAAGAAGGTAACAATACATTCTGAAATATGTTAAGATACAGGTGATCTTGGACTAGAATTAATTATTTTACTTTGGGGGTACCTGGGTGACTCAGTTGGTTAAGCATCTGCCTTTGGCTCAAATCATGATCCCGGGTTCCTGGGATTGATCCCTGCGTCGAGCTCCCTGCTTATTGGAGAGCCTTCTTTTTTCTCTCTGTTCCTTTGCCCTTCCTCCCTGCTGATGCGTTCGCCTGCACGCTCGCTCTCTCAAATAAATAAATCTTTAAAAACATTATTCAACTTTGATTTCTTGAGCCTTTGGCCCAAATGCAGCTTGATTCAAAATGTAGCAATATAGCAACAATAACAATAGTACCTACCTGAACAAGTTTAGAGAAAATTAAATGAGTTAATATGTCAATATGGTGGCTAATAAGTTAACGCACTGACTAGAACATACTAAGGGCTCAATAAGGGTTAATCATTTTAATTGCTAAAAGACACTTTCATCATCATTATTTTACACTTTCTGATGGTGGCCCAGCCTGCAAAACTCAGTGGAAAATTAAGCTAAACACAGATTAATCATCTTTAGAATCATACCAGTATCTGAATGAAGGTCTTTCAGTTAGGCATCAGCCAACTCAATGCCAGGCAAACCCAAGTTTAATAATCCACAGTTATGAAGAAGAAACATACTTTTTTAAAAAAATAATTGCATATTTTCCCTTTTCTTAAGTCATTGCTGTGTGTGTGTGTACCCATATATATGTATGAATCTATAAAGAAATAGGCTCCAAACAAAAAGAAAAAGGCTCCATATTCAGTGTGGGGCTTGAACTCATGCCTTTAGACCGAGAGTAACATGCTGTACTGGCTGAGCCAGACAGGTGCCTCGAGTATTTTCTTCTTTTCAAAAATGCATATCTGTACATCTCTATATGTGTTACGGTTTATCCAATCTTGGGATTTTGCTCCAGCATATACTTATTCTTTCCATAAGATCTGTTCACAAGATTTTTGTGTCTTTAAAGGATGAAGTGTTTTACAGGCAAAATAGTGTGTCCATTTTAATCTTGTTACTGTTTTTAAAAGAACTTTGTTATATTAAAAATGATCTGTTCTCTATACGTGCTCATATAAAGTATAAACTCATTTTGTTTCTTACCTGACTCATGACATTATGTGTGTCTTACTAGGTCACCAAGCGTGATGAAGATTCTTCTTTGATGCAGCTAAAGGAAGAATTTAGAACCTACGAAGCTCTGCGGCGAGAACATGACTCCCAGATAGTGCAAATTGCTATGGAAGCAGGCTTACGAATTGCACCAGACCAATGGTCCTCTTTACTTTATGGAGACCAGTCTCACAAATCTCATATGCAGTCAATTATTGACAAGGTAGACATTTTTTGTTCCTTACTTCTTGGACTAATCTTGGAGTTTTGGTAATTTGTGATTTAGTAATTTATTTAGCAAATATGTTAAAGTGAATATTGTATGTCAGGCTCTTAAAAATGACATCTGTAGCTGAGTATCATAGCTTGCCACATAGAAATACCATTTGTTTAAATAAAGGTTTTTTAAATTAATGTATAATTAACATTGTTCATATAAGATTTGATTAGTGTTATAATAGTTCATCCAGCACAATCTAATATTCTTTTGAGAGTCTTCGATCTCTGTTGTTTCCTCTCTCCCTTCTTGTTTTGTTCCCTGAGTTTTAATCATTGTGTTAATTAAACCCATTTTCTAAATGCCTTTATTGTCCTGTAACAGCTAGTCAGTGGTCTGGAGAATGTATACATTGAGGTTTCTTATGATTCTTAGCCACAGTAATTTCACATAAGTTACCAATCATTCAAGGTTTGATAAGTTTTCAGTAAACTTATTTCTACTTTATCTCTTCTTTGTTATGATAAAAAGATCGCTAGAGTACACTTGGTCAGGCTACATTGTTTGTTGCGGGCTGTAAGTGCTGTATCTAATTCTGTTAAAACTAGGGTAATACTATAATTGTTTTTGTTGTACTTCAACATGAAGTATATGAAAGTATAAAAAAAGTCTTAAAGCACCATGTAAATATATATGTTATACTAGCATTAACTTTTACTATTTTACCTTAAATACTTAAAACCAGAGAGATGATTATAGAGTCCACCCACATTTAAAGAAATAAGATCAAGATGTAAGGGTAGACCAAATATAATACTATTTAACACTTACTGAGAGTTTACTGGTGCCTGGTTGTTTTAAAGAACCCATTTAATCCTTTCAATAACCCTGTGTTGTCCCAGGGAGATAGATTAAGTGCATTTCTCCAGGATGGCATAGGTAATCAGTGACAGAGCTGGATTTGAAGTAGGGTATACTGGTCTAGAATCCATATTCTTAACTACCAGATCTTTCCAGACTATTCTGTCACTTTCTGTTATTCCCAAGGTAGGATTGTTTGAATGGATAGTGCATTGAGGTCAAAGGACAATTGGGAAATGTATTTTATATGCTTGTTACTTAATTTTCAGTATAAAATTTTATCCTATAAGTCTTTTCTAGATATTTTTGCCAAAACTTTACCTGCAACTCCTAGGTCTGAAATTATGCAACTGACTGATTACAATGTATTGAAACCTTGGTAATGGCCTCTTAAAGGGGTAACTTCCTATCTCTGAAGAGAAACTTGGCTGGCTTTTATAAAGATTCTACAAAGAGGTTGCCCTTTTTGTGAGAACTAGACTATATAATTTATCCTGTAACAGTATCCTCACATCATGAGCAATAGTTTGATTTTATTATCCAGAGACCTTACAACAAACTGGTAAACAAATGTTGCAGTATGCGTGGCATCTTATTATCTGGAGCAGTGTACTGTTCGTGGTAATGAGCATGGTCTCATACGACGGTCACTGGCCATCCTTGGCTGTTCAGCACCCAAAATGTGACATACGACGGTCACTGGCCACCCTTGGCTGTTCAGCACCCAAAATGTGACTGTACAGCTGAAGAGCTACATTTTTATTTTATTTTATTAATTTTAACTTAAATAGCCACATATTGTGAATGGTTGCTGTGTGGGACCATACAGAAAATTTATTAAAAGTGGTATAAAAAGCAATAATCATAGTAAATGAATGGATAAGTATGAATTGTCAGTTCACAAAAGAAGAAATATATGTATTTGATAGGATAGAATTCAGTTCCAATAATAATTAAATACACATATAAAACTGACATTACAAATACTGCCTGTTAAATTAGCAAAAAAAAAAAAAAAGAGAGAGACCTATATTGCCAATCTTTTTAGTTTCTAAAATGCATTATAAATCTTTGGGGAAACAACTTGTTAGTGAATAAAAACTCAAAATATTCATGTCCTTTGGTGACATTTACTATTCCTGGAACTTACTTTAAGGAAATAATCCAAACTTTCAAAAAGGTTATGAGTTCAAAAGTGTTAGTTGCTACATTATTTATAAAGTAGAAAATAAACAGATGGTTAGAGAAGTTATCTATCTCTCCGCTAAGAACACGGTTATATGGCCATTAAAATTAGTTATTTCGAGACAGATATTCTCTTCCGCTGATAAATAACATTCAGTTTCTTTTAAAAAAAAAAAGTGAAATAGGGACGCCTGGGTGGCTCAGTTCGTTAAGCGACTGCCTTTGGCTCAGGTCATGATCCCAGAGACCCGAGATCGAGTCCCCATCGGGCTTCCTGCTCGGCGGGAAGCCTGCTTCTCCCTCTCTCACTCCCCTTGCTTGTGTTCCCTCTCTCACTCCCCCTGCTTGTGTTCCCTCTCTCGCTGTATTTCTCTCTATCAAATAAATAAAACCTTTAAAAAAAAAAAAGTGAAATATTTTTATTAAGTATCAGTGATGGATACATGGGTGTTGTCATTATATTAGCTTGAAATATTTCAGTGGTCAACAATAGAAAAAAATGCTTTTGTTATCTTAATGGTAGCCAAAACCCTAAGTTTGTAAATGATTATAAATTTGTAAAAAGCATGCAAATATGAAGAAATTGAATAAAGGCATGTTAGCATTTGAATGGTTATTTTTCATGGTTTTTTTTTTTTAATGTATGCTTTCTTTTTGAAAAAATTTACCTTTTAAAGAGTGATCTTATAGGGGAGCAAAATTCTCATCTGTGTTAGTAAACTACATAGAAAGCTAAATGTTTCCAAGTAAGAACCCTAAATTACTATAACCTAATCAATTTCCCCCTATTAAAGTCATGTATATATAAGGGCCTCTTAGGGGAATTAACGTAAGAAAGTATGTCATTAATTAAGCTTGAGGAAAATACGTAGCCCGATAGCTTCTAAGAATCCCAAACCATTATAAGATTGTTTTCAAGCTAGAGTGGACTTTGGAAATTATTTAGTTTGTATCGCAGATGGAATTCCAGTTGAGTCTGTAAAGGCTATATCTGGTGTCATGATTTTTGGTCTCAAACAGAACTTGAACTCAAGCTCAGTTTGAGTTCAGTTTCATTGTTTTTGGTATTGTATAGTGTTATTTCTAGACTCTAAATTTCAATTCTTTTTTTTTTTAAGATTTTATTTATTTATTTGACAGAGAGATCACAAGTAGGCAGAGAGGCAGGCAGAGAAAGAGGAGGAAGCAGTCTCCCAAGGCGAGCCTCCATCCCAGGACCCTGAGATCATGACCTGAGCCGAGGGCAGAGGCTTTAACCCACTGAGCCACACAAGCGCCCTAAATTTCAATTCTTTGGAAGCACTCCAAGGGCCAAACTAATATAGTGCTCTAAGAACGTAAGACAGAAAGAGTATACTTCGAAACTGAGGAATTGAGAAAGGTTTCAGACACATTTGAGAATTGTGCCATAAGAGGGAAGAGAGTTTACAATCTGCCAACCTATGAATGCAGGGGAGTGTAGGGTTTGCTCAGGCCCCAGTAATCCAGTCTGGCCAAAGCCTGGAATGTATGGGAGGATAAAATTAAATGTAATAAGTTGCAGAAATGATTGCAATATTGTAAATAGTTTTTACTTTAAAAGGATTAGCTGATTTTTGGAAAGTTAATATTCATCTTTTTTAAGTTGCAGACCCCAGCCTCTTTTGCACAAAGTGTTCAGGAACTAACAATTGCTCTCCAGCGAACTGGAGATCCAGCAAATTTGAACCGACTAAGACCCCATTTGGAGCTATTGGCCAACATTGACCCTAGTCCAGGTAAACAAACCCAAGGGAAAGTAATGGAGTGTCCTGTGTGTGCCTCTGTGCTGCTCAGTGATTCTTTTATTTTTATTTATCTTGTGTTACGGTCCTTGACAATTTCCCAGAGTAGTTATCCCAGACCTTTCACACAGTATTTAAGTTTCTGACCCCAACCATGTCCATCTATCTCTTTATTGCTTCAATCAGTATTTGTTTAAAACCTTTTTACTTACTGCTCACTTCACCAGGGAAGTAGATTCACTCTGGGATCCTTTGTTTTCTCTTTCTCACATCACAGAATTGTGCTGTATTTACTGTTCTCATCTGTTTTGACAAAACACAAGTTCTCTAATTTTTCTCTATATTCTATGTGCTTTGTTGAATTTTCTTGGTCCCATTTTTTACCCTCTCTGTAATGATAATGTCTCATTCATCAAGTATCCTCTCTTGTGTAACTTTACTTTTTTTTTTCTTTTCTTTTCTTGCTTCTGCCCCTTGACCTGAAAATCACCCAACCTTCATTTTTCACATCTAAGGCATTTTAGCTTGGATTCTGCTGCTGTCCTGTGTTTTATTCCTGCTTCTGAGCTAAAATCCTCCTAACATTCACAAGTAATTTCCCAGTTTCAAATTCCAAGGGCAGCTTCTCAGTCCTCAGATTACTTGATTTCTCTTTAGCATTTGATAATGTTATCAAGTAATTCCTCAGTATAGAAACTATCCTGATACCGTATTTTTCTGTACTCTCATAGTTTCCTTCTGACTTGTCTA
This sequence comes from Spilogale gracilis, assembly GCA_004023965.1. Classification (NCBI taxonomy): domain Eukaryota; kingdom Metazoa; phylum Chordata; class Mammalia; order Carnivora; family Mephitidae; genus Spilogale; species Spilogale gracilis. The sequence goes on along the minus strand of PITA01030290.1, from coordinate 6,434 downwards.
AATGCTGCTTCTGTCCTATTTTGACCATTCTTCCCTCCTGCTGATAAGGAGTAGGCCAGTTGTTTTTGGAATTTTGTTTTCTTTGCATTCTACTGATGATGGCCGTTCATTTCCAGCACTGAGTATTACTCTGCAGAAAATAGACTCCCAAATGTATCTCTCATCATCATCTCTTCTGTTCTTCAAAGCAGATTCTTCTTCACTTGATACCAGGTCTTCCTCCGTGTTCTCTGTTAAATGACTTCATTGTCTGAGGTATTTACACTTAAAATGCAAGTCTTTTGTCTTAGCTCATATCTTTTCCTTTTACTTGCTCTACATACCATTTCAGACAACAGGATCTGTCTGTTCTTTCACAATATCCCTCTATTCCATGCCGGTTAGAACTGCATTGGTGAGGGCCTTATTCTTTTTCCTGAAAATGGATGCCTTCTACCTTTATCAAATTTACTGTCAATGGGGCACTTGGGTGGCTCAGTCATTAAGCGTCTACCTTCAGTTCAGGTCATGATCCCAGGGTCCTGAGATCGAGTCCCCATCATGCTCCCTGCTCAGTGGAGAGTGCTTCTGCCTCTCCCTCTGCTGCTCCCCCTGCTTGTGTGCTCTCTCTGACTTTCTTTCTCTCTCTCAAATAAATAAGTATTTTTAAAAAAATTTATTATCAAAATTGCTTAATCAGACGAGGTCGAATATAGTCCTAGAACACAGTCATTTTTTTTTCCTCACTATTGTGCTTTGCTCATTCTGAGTAGTCAAAAGAGCACTTCCACAAGTTCACCACCCCATCAATCACCAACCTGTTGATCTGTATCTGTGCCAGTACAGTCTGCTGTCCTTATGTAGCAGTGGACAAACTGAACCTCTGAGCTCAGGCCTAAAAGCTCTCCTTTCTCATGTTCCTAATGTCAGCTTGTCAAGTGTATCACTCCAGTATCCTCTGTTTCTTACATAATCAAGTTTCCTGCTCTACTGGAGTATTTCTGTCAACATACAAACATCCTGTTACTCCTGTCATCATAACCCACTGGGACAACATCTGCCATCCACCTACTACTCTGTTTTTCCTTTTTTTAAAAACATGCTCTTGCACTCACTCCAATCAGGCATTTATCTCTATTGTTCAACCAAAACTGTTTTGTCAAGGTCACAAGTGACTTCCACGAAGTTCATTCCAGACATGAGTTCTTGGTTCTCATTTATTTGGCCTGTTAGCAGCATTTAATGTTGTTCACTTTCTGATCCTCCACACTTTTTTCACTTGACTTTCCTAGTTTCCTTCTTGTTTTATTGGACCTTTACTAATTTCTCATCTCCATAGCCTCTCACTTTTGGATTGCTCCCAGAATTTAATTCATGTATCTCTTTTCTAATTATACCCATTGCCTAGATAATATCATCTAGTCTCATAGCTTTAAATATTATTTATATGACTCACAAATTAATATATTTCATCAGGTCAAAGCCTACAGTTCTTTTGTTCTTAGTGTTTCTGAAATTGAATGCGTCTATATAAGTAATGACGTGTAATTAACACTATTTTTATTTTGGTGGCACATAAAGTAATGCTGTATGTTGGGTTGATTTAGAGTCTGTGAAATGTGTAGTATATCTAGCCCAAACCTTCTTCCTGGATTCTTTTGTATATCCACCTTCCTGTTCAGTCTGCAGCAGGCCTACTTGAATATCTATAAGAATTTCAAACTTAGGGGGCGCCTGGGTGGCTCAGTGGGTTAAAGCCTCTGCCTTCGGCTCAGGTCATGATCTCAAGGTCCTGGGATGGAGGAGCCTGCTTCCTCCTCTCTGCCTGCCTCTCTGCCTGCCTCTCTGCCTACTTGTGATCTCTCTCTCTCTGTCAAATAAATAAAAAATAAAATAAAATCTTTAAAAAAAAAAAAAAATTTCAAACTTAGGGGCACCTGAGTGGCTCAGATGGTTAAGCGTCTGCCTTTGGCTCAGGTCATGATCCCAAGGTCCTGGGATGGAGCCCCACGTTGGGCTCCCTGCTCAGCAGGGAATCTGCCTCTCCTTTCCCCTCTGCCTGATCCCCTGTTTATGCTGTCTCTGTCTCTCTCAAATGAATAAATTAAAATATCTTAAAAAAAAGAATTCTAAACTTACCTGTCCAAAAGTGAATTCCAAACACCACCCTCACCCCACCTCCCTTGCCTTTTAGTGGCAACCCCAGCCTTCCATTTCATTTCCTTTGTCCAAACATGGTGGAGATCTCTTCATCTCTTCTTTTTCACATGTTGTACATCTGATCCAACAGCATACCCTGTAGGCCCTTCCCTTTAAAATCCATCTAGAATCCATCTGCTTCATCACCTTCACTGCTACCATCCTCATCTCTCTTCAGGGATTACAGAATAGCCTCCTGTTGTCAGTCTGGTTGTAGCCTGTGAGCTAGAGTGGTCCTGTTACCTGTCTGCTCAAAAACTCTCCAGAACTGATTGAGCCCTGTGTTGGTCTCCACACTCAGCATGGAGGCAGCTGCTGAGTCAGCTTCAGATTCTCCGCCTTTCCCTGCTCACATACACAGGTGTGCTCTCATTCGCTCGTTCTCTAAACAAATAAATAAAATCTTAAAAAAAAAAATCTCCAGTGCTTTCCATTGTTCAGTAAAAGCAAAAATCTTTCCCATGATCTACCATGACTTCACATGATCTGGGGTTCTTTACCTCTCAGCTTATTTCCTATTCTTTTTTTTTTTTTTTTTAAAGATTTTATGTATTTCACAGAGAGAGACACAGCTAGAGAGGGAATACAATGCGGGACTCAAAGCGGACTCCATCCAGGGGCTCCAGGATCATGACCTGAGCTGAAGGCAGACACATAACGATTGGCTACCCAGGCACCCCGCTTATTTCCTATTCTTTTCCACCTAACGCCTTTCTTTCCAGTTTCACCTCTGTGGAACATGCCAGGCATACTCCCACATCAGGGCCTTTCCACTTATTCTTTTTCCTGGAACATTTTTGTCCTGATGTATCCACAAGGCACGTTCATCCTCTTTTTTTCAGGTCTTTAATCAAATGTAACCTTCTCAAGGAGATATTCTCGGGCCACCCAGTCTCAAATTTTATACATACCTGTCCCGCTCCCTTTCTTTGCTCTATTTTTTGAAGTCATCATTATCTAAATTGTTTACATTTCAATTATCTTATTTATTGTCTGTCTCCTGTCCTTGGATATAATGGTTTTTTTGTTTTGATCACTGTTGCTTCCCTAGCAACTAGAACAATACCTGGGACTTAGTTGGTGTTCCAAAGAATACTTTTTTGTATGACTGTTCTCTTCACCTTCTCTATATCTTTTTTTTTAAGTGAAACTCCATGTGTTCTTCAAAGCCTCTTTCACAGCCATCACCTAGAAGTCTTTCCGAGTGTCTCCAATAGGAAGTCATCTCTGTATTTGCATTCTCACTTCTTTTGGTATTTTCTCCTAGAGAACATTTCATATTTGTGGTTAACTTTTTCTTTATAAAATCACAGCACTGGCACTAGACAGATATTAAATGAAGAGGATATATAGCAGAGTTGCTTTATGTAGTGACCCATCTATTCAATTTCTTTAAACATTCTGTTTACCAATACTTCATTTAGGCAAAATTTCAAAATGGACATTACAAATTGGCTAGTCCACAGTTAAGTTTTGTTTGGTCCACACAGTGTTGGTGTGCACAATATTCTAAGTTTTTTAGGTAAAACTGGGTAATTTTACACGAACATCTCAAATTTTAGTTTTCCCTGGGAAACGGTTTATCTGGGAGTGCCATGCTTGCATCATCACATAACAGCCATCAGCCAAAGTTGAATTGTAACCATAACGTTAGATGGGGCCCACACTCTCTAGTTCAGCACAGTCCCTGTCTCTGTCTCTCTTTTGTCATTCCCAACCCTAAGTGTCTAATGGTGGTTGCCTTTTATTGTCTAGCCTACTTAATTTCTTTATGTTATCTTCCTTGTCCCTGTAGCTATTTTAGTTTACAATCCATTCCTAAAGATGATGTTTAGGTGAATATGTTATTAACCTGAAAAGCTATGTGAACCCTAACTTGATTTCACTAAAGGGCTGACACTAACCCTGTTATTAATTTAATATTCGTTAAAATATTGAATAACATCATTTCAACAATTTTTTAAATTTGTTGTGTAGATGCTCCTCCTCCTACTTGGGAGCAGCTAGAAAATGGGCTTGTTGCTGTGCGGACTGTGGTACATGGGCTTGTAGACTATATCCAGAACCATAGCAAAAAGGGAGCAGATCAGCAGCAGGTAAGGGGGAAGTGGGAAACTTAGAAGTAAGCCACTGTGGATGTCATGACCGATACAGACAAAACCAACAAGATGACATGAGTATTTTGAGACTGACTGTAGAAACTATAAATTAGCTTAATATGGTTTATAGCTAATTTAAAGGATTAATGTAGTAATTTTATCTGGCAACAATGGAATTAAATAATCCCATTAGTCTCATGTTGTACTGGAGTCATTTTTTCACTTTGGATATATAGCAGCATTTGATTCTGTGCTAAAGGTTCTGTGTTAAATAAAATGATCCTCTTTGGTTACTGTTACATTTTAGTTTGATAGTATATATCACTTCTTAATGCTTTATCTGTCCAGTACCATTCATATATTTGTAAACGCATTTTCTGTAGTAGTATTTTAACATTCTTCATTCATTATAAGGTCTCTTGTGCAGGCGGGCCCAATTTTCTTCAGATAGTTTTAATTGAAGTATCCGGCAGTAAAATGTAATAGCTTATGTTATGGCTACAGTTTTTCATTTTATTCTGCCCTTGGGATTCACTAGATCTTGTATTTTGCAGTGGTAAGCTTGTGAAATTAAAACCTTGTTATTTTATCTGGTTCAGGTAAATATTAACAATAGATCATTCAATTTTTTTTTTCTTTGAGAGGCAAGAAATATTAAGTTCCATCCACTATCCTGCTGAGTGGGGGGGGCACCTGGCTGACTTGGTAGAACATGTGACTCTTGGTAGAAGGGTTGTGAGTTCAAGCCCCCATTTTGGGCATAGAGATTATTTAAAAATAAAATCTTTTTTAAAAAAAGTATGCTGTTGGGTAGAATAATACAGATACAGTTTCCCTAAGTAAGCATAGATCAGACTTTATTAATGATAAGAAATAAAAGATTAAAAACTTATTTTAACTCCATGTTCTGTTAAACATCATGAAAAATGTAACAATAGTAAGATTAATCCTTTAAGTTCTGTTGATAGATGATAAAATGTACCAAATTTCATTTACTTAGTATTGTGTTTGATACCTTTGTTAACTCCCAAGTCCATCCTTCTGTCTTATACTAGAAAATAATAATTTATTTCATTTGTACTTTTAGAGATATTTTAAGTCCTTGAAAAGTTCTAATACATATGAAGAATTGGTTACAGAGGATTTTTCATTTATTATAGAGCCTACTGTAGACTTGTGTTGTGTCACAGGAAAGCCTAATTGTAAATATAGCTGTACTACACATTGTCCAAAACAGATACTAGAACACATACTAAACATGGGAAAGCCCTAAACTCCAGTAGTTGGTTTGTCCATTATTAACCTGGAAAGAAAATGATAAAGCCATCATGAGATTTAATCTAGGAGTTATATGATACTACATGTTTGAGAATTAATACTAACATATCAAAAATCAGGACCCCAATCTTTATACTGAATTGATTTTTGGACTCTGAGACTGCAGACAGAATGACTTTCTAACACTTCTGTTCTGGGCAGTCTAGGTAATTGTGTGAGTTAGTTTGAATCAATGTCTCATGTTTTAACTTTGGTCTCAGCCTCCACAGCATAGCAAATATAAAACATACATGTGTCGAGATATGAAGCAGAGAGGAGGATGCCCTCGTGGGGCCAGCTGTACCTTTGCACACTCACAGGAGGAACTGGAGAAGTAAGTGGAGAACAAATTTGTTAAACTCAACCTTCTAATAACTTGTTATGAAATAAGGTAGAGTTACTAAGTGGAATAATTCGCCACTGTTAAGAAACAGGGAGCAGCTGCATTCTCTTTAATGAATGGGAAATGTTTAGAAAGTAATACAGATTTTTTAAAAAAGAGAACTGAAGCAGTTTTTTCAGCTTTCTTTTTTTTTTTTTTTTTTTTTTTTGCCGTGCCACGAGGTGTTTTATTTTCATTAAACATACAAATAATTTGCTATAATATCCCAGGGCAAACCGGAGAATTTGGCAGTCCGATTGGGGGGGGTCCCCGGAGAGACCCGCAGGCCGGTGGCGTCGGCACGGAGTGCCCGGGTTCACAGTGCAGGCTGTCGCTCATGTCCATCTTGCAGGTGGCTCTTCTTCCTCCACATCACTACTGGGGCGTCTCGAAGATGACGGGGGCGGGGAATCCTGTAGGTTCTTAAGAAATTTCACTCCGCTTCTCCTGCTCAATAG